>LPNX010195277.1:12165-22715 GCA_001517045.1 Pseudotsuga menziesii | reverse complement strand
CAATTTCTGGAATAGAGTCAAGTTTTTTAACAAATTTCGGGGCCTCTTTGGCCGCCTGATTCAATCTAGTAGGAGATAGCAGTTTGTTGAAGGCGTCTTTTGCATGAAGAGAGGAGGAGGGAGGGGGATCCCCTCCCCCTGGACCAGCCATGGTGGCAGGCAGGCAATAGGGCAGCGGGCAACCCCAAACTGGCCAGATCGTAGATGAGACGCCCTCAGGCTTCAGATCGCAGCTCGTCTCTCCTCTCGCACACTCTTCCTCTTTCAACCGAGTGTATCTCCTTGTTGTTCCCACCTATGTTAGCATCATAAACCCAACAACAAACCTTCCTTTGACAATAAATTCATTTTCTTATTCCTATATTCATAGGCATGATCAATAATGACATTAGGAATAATATCATAAATGTTATGTATCTCTTCATATATAGGTCAAAGCAAGAAATTATCTTATGTCCTTTACTTTTTCATCCATTTAATGACTAATAGAGAGTGTCTCATAATTTTATTTTCTTGGACACCCTTTCCATGTGCCAGCCTTAAGATCAATTTGCATGCCACAAACTAAGCGTTATTATTAGAACTTATGCCCAATCCTACTTTTTATTTGCACTAATGTGTGTCAGAAAGATAAATAATCCTACTGGTGTCATGTTCCCATCCATCAATCTAACTAACGGAGGGAAGATTTACGAATTTTTGGCTTCTAAATTTCGCTCCATGGTTGTATTACAAATTCATAACAATAAAATGCATGTGTAGATGTATAGATGCAAAACAAAAAATAAATAAATTTATATTCGTACACACACAACATGCATAAAAAAGCATATTCATCACAGACATAAAATAAAATCATTGAATATTCAAATACAAAGAGAATACTTATCTTTAAACAAAGAATATCTAATCAACTAGTTGTATAAGAGCAATTTTCCACCCAACTGCAACACTTTGTCTGACATATACACTTTCTGTTGAGAGGCCACCCCAAAGATGGGCTATGAGGCCACTAGGGCAAAGGAAACACCTACATGTTTCTCTCTCTCGGCCCACAATCCATTCTACTCTAAATTCTTAACCAAATGCTCATATAGAACTCAACAAGAATCTCACTCAACCATCACAACCATGGCACTCCTTCCAACTATCCCACACAACACAAGGAATATATTTCTCTTCTCTTATCCACAATTCCCTCAGAAAATCTAACCCTTACAACACTTACTAGTGTGCAGTAAGAGTCCAACTTGTTGTATGATGTTGGAGAACCTTCTGTAATGTTAACTCATGGCTTCTCAAGCATGCAATAGTAACAAAATCAATGGGTAAGTGTTCCTATCTTTCCCAACCTCTATAATCACCTACAACCATCTCGTCTCCCTCAAATATGTAGTTCTCCTTCTAAATTTGAATTTTTTGGTTATGCATAGTCTGGTAATTTATGATGGCAATGGGATTAACAAAAAAAGCAAGAAGTTTGTGCAGTGTAAAAATTGTTGTCCCAAAATCTTCATAATGAAAAAATGGATGTTAGACTCCAAAGGAGATAAGAGGATGGTGGAAAAGACAATTGACATAAATTTTTACCATAGAAGAGAGGACTTGTATAGCAATCATAGGAGTATATTCATGCCATGCTTCCATAACTATATGAGAATACTTTCCTCACCAACCTCACACTTGCACTCAGTGATTGGATAAAACAATCAAAAGGAAGTAATTGGCTTATTTAAGGCACATGGCAGCAAATGGATGAGTTCTAAGGCTGACACTTGGAAATAGAGGATTTAATCTTCCATTGAATCCCTTTCCTCTACCCCTCTAGTGGAATCATAACCCTTCTAGTGTTGTTTACACATCCATCTTGGACCATTTTCTTATTTTCCAACATAATATTTGCATGCATTCAAATTGGCATGACAAGCCAACCATACGATCCAAATAAAAATATTTACATCATGCATGCCTAGGAATTCACTAGTTGAGCCCTGGGCTTGAGCTTCGCACTAGGAATCCATACTAGCATATTTACAACATTTACAAAATTTTGATTCAATACATTCCAAGTAAAAAATGGGGGTGTAACAACCGTCCCCACCAACTTGTGGGCCCCCTTGTGCATCCCCATCAAAGTATATATATAAACTTGATTTATCAATGTGTTTATTGGTCACCATTCTTGGAATCTTGATTTTGTACCATTCTATTTGAAGTGACTAAGGATTGACAAATTTGGAGAAGCATGTGAATGTAGTGACATTATGATCCTTTAAATAGGGTTTCATTCCTAGCTAGCCACAACCCCAAGCAACATTAACATATAATGCTTTATATAGTTGGTTTAAAATATTTTGACACTGTATATCCAAAGCAAATTCCACACTATCCCCCCTCCCCCACCGCCCCCCTACCAGAGTTTTTTAAATTTGACAAAGGATTCTATTTTTTTTCCATAGATTCCCCACATAAGAATAATGGATAAGCATAGGAGATACATCCTCCTCCCTACCTTGCATAGAGGACATCTTCCAAGACCTTGTCGTCTTCTCCTTTGCATGAGGTCTTAGGTGGGGACCCTTTGATTAATATCCAACCACATAAAAATATTTACCTTCAACTGGCATTGAAATTATGTACATCTTTATACCACCATTTCCTAATATAAGACATATCCTCCTCTCCGAGGATCTTAGATCCTTCAAGAATAATATATACACCCAACTAGATTTTGAGACGATATAAGCTCATTCTATTCCTCTTTGATCAATACATGACTACCTTTTAGTGCTTGACAATAATTGGTTCATATCATGGTCTCTTCTCTTACAAATCCCAACCTCTCAACTTTAATCCATTTTTGGCTCAAAATATAAGTTCTCATAGGATTTTGCACCTGTGATAAGTAGAAATAACCTCTTTCTCTTAGTGGTCCCACCATATATCTAGGCACCTTGTAATTCCCATCACATTTTACCCATAGGTCATCTCCCACTCTAACTATGTTCCTAGAACCATACCTTCCACAACAATGATTTACAAATTAAAGAGAAATCCAAAACAACTGCTTTCCAGATTATAGAATCATTTTGAAAGGAATTATTCTCATATATGATCCAATATTCCTTTTGCATTGATCCAATGTATTTATGCTTTACTACTTTGCACCACAAACCCTACCTTCAATGATTCTCCAACAACATTTGCAACAAGCGCCTCTGCAAAACAATGAATTTTTTTTATGCCCCACCCCCCATCTCCTTTGGGACTTCAATCTTCTTCCATGCTACCCATGGAAATTTATGGGCCTTGTACTCTCTCCAACCCATAGAATTCTAAAACTTATTTTTCTTACATTCTTTAAAACACCTTTGGGTATGAAAGTTAGAGAAACCCAATTCATTGGAATAGATTTCAACATTGATTTAACCAACACCAATCTACCTCCCCTAGACAACCATATGTTACACCGTAATGCTATTATTTTCTCACCCTTTTCAATCATCAATCCCCAATCCCTTTCGGTTTTGTCATTTGGTTTTAAAAGAGACCTAGGTACTTTGTTCCCACTTGTAGCTCCACTTCAAAGAAAGGAAACATTTGTTTAAACAACTCTCTATCCCTCTCATTGATATCCATAAAAGATACTATAGTTTTCCCGATATTAACCATCATTATAGTCTCCTTACAATATAATTCCATAATTTGTTTTAATTTACTTGCATCTCTTCTCATGCCATCACAAAATAAAACAATGTCATCAACAAATAACATGTGTGAGATATATAGGGACCTGCTAATTCTAATCCATTTAAATGCTTCAGAATAATTTTCCTCGTACATGGTTTTGCTCAATCGTTTAGCCACCAATATAAATAGCAAGGGGGCAACAAACACCACTATCTACACCCTCTCTCTAACTTGAAGAAATCAATTTCTGATCCATTTATTAGCATTGCAAAGGAGAATGTGATCACACAATTCATGCCCCAGTTGACAAAGTGAAGACTATAGCCACACGGATAAGCATTAGCCTCAAATAAAGCCAACTTACTCTATCATATGTTTTAGATGGGTCCACCTTAATTACCATGGACAGTCTATTTTTAACCTTTATATAATGAAATACTTCTTAAGCCAACCCCGCTACTTCATAAATTTGCCTTCCTGCTAGAAACCTAAACTGCTATTGAGAAATAGATTTTGACAGTAAATCCTTCTTCTAGTAAAACATATTATAAGTTATTTTATAGATGCAATTGCAAAGTGATATGGACCTATACTAGAAATTAGTTGGGTTATCTTATTTTGAATTAGAGCAATAAAAGTGGAGTTAAAGGAAACCAAAATCTTATGAGCTAACTTGGAATCCTCAATTACTCTAAGAAGACCCCCCTCCAAAATTTTATAAAACCCAAGAAAGAATTCTGCAATCTACCCATCTAGCCAACGATTCTTATCCTCAATATCTTCCTTAGAGACTACTTCCATCAAACGCTCACATTATCATCCTCTAATACAATTCTTGGAAATAAGGTTTCCATGCTAACTACTTCTACTGTCAAAACCCTATTATCTTCTTCAGATATCCCATTGAAGTGATTTACCCCTACCCTTTCCAACTCCTTAAATCTTGAAATTGTAGGTCTATCATTACCTTGCATCTTCCATAATACGGAGTTTAGACTCTTGTCGTTAGAAAAGTGTTTGGAGAACTTTGTGTTATCATCACCCTTTTCAAGCCAAATAGATCTACTTTAAAGTCTCGATGTATCCTCCTCACACAATAACCTCTTTCTTTTTTCCAAATATTTAATTGAATACTTGTGCTCCTCATGGGTATACCTAACCAAATCTTGTAAGTATAATTACTCTAATTTACTTTCAATTTCTATCATATTTTTCTCAATTCTAAGTCATTTCACTTGCACACTTGGAAAATACCTACTTCACCTTCTTAAGATTGGATACAAACTTTATTGCAATAGATTGACCCTACTATCATTGACAAAAGGGACCCATTATCCTTTACTATCTTGACATAATCCTTGTCTTCTAACCAATGAGCATTGAATTTGAATGAATCAAAGGCTTTTCACCCCTACCATCCACCTCCAAAAATGTAGGAATGTGATTAGAGTCACCGCATGTTTTGACTCGTTGTTTAATTCTCAACAAATCATTCAAAAAACCCTTTGATGCTAGGAACAAGTCAAGTCTCTTGGCAGTCATATTAGATCCAACTCTCTTATTTCTCCAAGTCGGTCTAATCCTCGGTGGCATAGATCATATAACCCTCTATCTTCTATATTCTTAACAAATAAATATGAAAGAGGATCCACTTGGGAAACCTTCCCCCCAAACCTTAGCATTTCCTATTAAAAAAATTGTACTAACCCCTATGATAATATGTCAATAGTAAAGCTTATTTGACTTAAGGAACTTCTCCCATAAAGACTATATCTACATATGGTCCACATAAGTTCAAAACTAAGAATTCTAGTCCTAGATCTTGAGAATATAATAGTATGCCCAAAAATGAGTAAAAAAACCAAGTGTTAGTACAATGAAGAGTGTTTGGCCTCCACCTTGACAATAATCCACCTTATCTATCCCTTGGATCAAAATAAATATAATCCCACCCATGCAAAATTATTTTCAAATCAAAACATATTATGTCACCCTCCCCCGTAGTCTCCTGGATTAACAATACAATTTGTTTTTTTGTCTCCACAATCCTTTTAAATTTTTTTTTTGTCTCCGCAAGCTGTTTCAAGGCTTGTTTTTTTAGAGTGGTGACCACAACCCCTGAAATTTAAGGACATAACGATCATTAAGAACCCAACCCTATGGGTTCCCTTGTNCCCCCCCCCCCCCCCCCCCCCCCCCTACCACTTTTTTTTTCAATTTCATCCAATGTCAAACCCCCCTCTGACTACCCCGTCCTTATCCAACAAATATCCTTTTCTAGGTCTAAGAATATATCTATAATCTCTTTTATAGCCAATTTCCACTTCACTAAGTCTTAGGTTTATGATTTAAAATCATAGCCTCGTATGCCTCATTCTTCAACATGGACCCAAAATTCTCATCAAATATAACAAAAAACATAAATCCTCGAGGTCCTCACAAAACCCTCCACAACCCAAAGTTTCATTAACACTCATAAATTTCGATACAAAATGCACCCCCAATATATTTGAAACAAGAGGAAAACAATGTAATGAAGTGAGATAATTAATAGACATACATTAATATATTGAGACTAACCTTAAGGTGGTTTTGATAGAATCCTCTAGATATGCATGTTTTATTGAGTCATGACAGTTCCAACTGGACACATATTATCAGTATTGTTCCTCACAATTACTATTTAAACTATTCACCACAACCTCATTATCCTTTAAGTCCCCATTTGATAAATTAATCACTGGCATCTAGACCGACGACTTGACTTCCAAATGAGCCTTATGTGCCTCCATTTCCTCTTTGTCACCCTTCTTTGAACACACCCTTGGATAAATGGATAAAAACCAATCCTTTACCACATGTCCATAGACATGGCATTGATTACATTTTAATGGGACCCCATAATAATCCAAGATTTGTGTGAAGAGATTATTACCCTTTTGTAATGTCACTTCCAACACCAATCCTTCTTGAATATCAATGCCTAGAAGAAAAATCCCACTGTCATCACCCTTGACTCAACAAATCCCATATCAACTTCATAGAATAACCCTAATTCATTTCTAATGGTTTTAAATATATTGATAGACCAGAAATCAGGTGGTAGGCTATGCAATTTCATCCAGTTAGGCATCAGGTCCTGATTTCATGTTCTTGCATCGAATATGTCCACCTCTTTAAAAGCAACATATTTGATCCTGATTTCATACATAATGGAAACCCCTTGAACTATCATGATGGAATACCACCCAAGAAAAAATAAACCCCCCCCACCTTTCACACACTTGAACAGGGTCCACAAGCAACCTCTTTCAAATTAGATACACTAGGGTTCACTACCACCAACTACAAAAATTGGGTTTGCTTCAAAGAAGCTAGGTCATCAATTAATGGTAATTCACCCCCCTCATTGAATTTGATAGCATGCACTTAACACTAAAGCCCCCTCTAATGAATTCACTGGACCAACACCAAGAAACATTAGTCCACCCATAAACCCTACTCCAGTAAAAGCAACAAAACCTGCAAAAGATGAAATGAGAGAAGAGGTATTGAATGACATGCTTGAAATGAAAATCCGACCATATGGGGACTTTATGATCTTATGACCACCCCCCTACCCCACTAGCTCCACCAATAGCTCACCCGAATGAAATCCACCTCCTCATATGGCCTTTCTCCAACATCCAATGCACCATAAACACCAACATTAATACCTAATCCTAATGTGCCAAGAGGCCCAAAGGCTAAGGTGTCTAAGATACAGACCCCAAGGCATTGAAAAACCCCTCATGTGATGATGCCATTGAAGCACCTCTGACTAAATCATATACCTAGATATATTGAACTTCAAGAAAATCTAACAAAAAAATCCATCTTTTCCAACACCATCTCATGTCATGTCAATAGTTAGGCCTTATGTATTTCATATCCAAGATCATGTTCACTCAACATCTTGCATATTCATTCCATTGTTTTTTCCTATTTTGGTAGCCAAATATATTTTATGTATTTTAGATGGGAGATCAAGCAATTTATCCAATATCTAATCATTAGTTATTATATGTACATATAAAATGTATTAAAACTTATAAATTATAACTTATATTTATATAGTAAAATAATTAGATAAATATAGATGAAAGTTATGATTTTTCTATTCCATTCAACTATTATTATGGTGGATTTTATGCATAATAAAAAAATTAAATTAAAGCCAATTACCGCTAACTCATTCGGTTAAGTTGTGGGAGCAAAATTAGTTGGGAGACTGTCTATCCAAGCTTGCTTTGGAATGTGAAGGAGGGATCCTCTTTTGGGAAGAATTTCTGGATAATATTCAAACAGATTTTGGATCACTTTATATTTTTGGTTTTTAGATACTCTGCTTATTTTGGATAAAACAATATTACGGGGGCTGCGATTTCATTAAGGGGTAGCTTGCGTTTCGGAAGGAGGTATTTATCATTTGGATAGTTTGGATTAGGAAATCAATTTATAGATTGTACTGAAAAGTTTTGTACTTTTTAATTCATTTTTTAATAGCAAAGGTACGTTTTTTGCCTCTGAAAAAAAGTTGTGGGTTTTGTTTGCTAGGTGACTCGAGTTCAATATTCTTATGGTGACTTAGTTGGGAGGACATATCCAAAAATCCATCCATGTTAACGATTGATGTGTCCCAAGACGGGTGCAATCTCTGAGTGATTTTGACGGCTTAGATTCCCCTAGGTTGTGGTTTCTTAGCCAATGGTTGAAATGCATTGGCCCCCAGTGACGGGCATTTCTAACAAAACAAAAACAAACAAACAAAAATTATAATGTAATATTTACTTCAAAAATTCCGTATATATATATATGTGTGTGTGTGTGTGTGTGTGTGTGTGTGTGTGTGTGTGTGAAAATCACTCTCATAGAGTGTCGTATGTACACCTACATTAGAGAACAAGCACAAATTATTTGTTACAATATTGACCATCATAACCTTTTAACTCATTACAATTATGGTGATTTATGAATGCTTATCTTAAACATTTTCAAGCACATAAATACAATTATAAAATAAAACCAAGTTACCAAAGTTGCTTTAAGTGGACATTAATAACCATCATCATCATATAAAATAATTCAAATAATCATTTTTTTAACTTTTTAACAGATCAAAACTATGGTGATTTAAGAATGTTTTTTTTAAAATCTGTTTGAGAATAGAATGTAATTCTAAAACAAATTAAGTGATTACTTACCTTTTTAAAATTCAATAAATTAAAGGTATTCTTTAATAACAACATCATCATTTAAATAAAAAAAATTATAAATTATAAAAACCATATTTTATGGTGCTTTTAGCACCTCATACTGATAAATTAATAGAGATTCTAGGTATTCTTGCGATCCTACTCCAGCTGAATACTTGCCTTGATAAATCTCCCTCATGGGATAACTTGTGTGCTTGATGGTTGATAGTGGTGAGTGTTGATGAAATTGTCATTGATGCCAACATGGTCTTGCATTGAGAATAGAGAGGAGAAAGTAGAGGAGGATATGTGAGACTACATGCTACAACTAGAGAGCAACCATGATAACTTTTATTAAAGATTGATTCAATATCAAAGTGGGTTAGCTGCACTATTTGATTTTGGTATAATAAGTTTAAAGTATTTCTGTGGTTTCAAGGAGTTGTGCATTCATGTGTTAAAATAAACATCATAGGTTAGTCAGGGATATACCAAAAGGGTAAATCTTTTTAAGGTTAGATATCCTTCTAGCAATGATCTGTATTGTATGCCTGAACATGTTTATGGCAACTACACAATATTCATTGTGGTCAAAGATAGCTTTCTGAAATTTGCACCATAAGCAACTAATATATTCCAACAATTGGAAAAGATGCCAGTGGACAGGGAATTGCGATCTAGTAAGAGGCAGAGATTTGAGCAGATAGGGACTGTTGATGTTTCTATTGTAAAGTCTGATTCGGCAGAACAGGTTATTAATTGTAAAAGGCAAAAAATGGCTCCAGAGTTAAATATGCACATATCAGATGGCAAGACACATAAACATAATGCTAATACGGATTATGTAAAGGAAAGTGAAAATAATTGTAGAAAATATCTCCAGAGGCTTCTGAAGACAACATAAAGCAATTAAGTTGTAAGTCAGGTGCAAATGAAAGTGATGCAATTAAGGACGTGATGGATGCATCTTCTTTTAAAAGGGAAAAGTTAGCATCAGCTGCAAAGGTCGGCTCCAAATATAAAATCTACATGTCGGCCCAGAAATGAATGTGAAGTCGGCTCCAAAGTATTAATATTTAATATAAAATTTTAATTTGTTGAGTCGGCTCCTTAAAAATAGCAGGTCGGCCCACACAATACTTACAAGTCGGCCTCAAAAATTCATAAAAACGAGTATAAATAGAAGTAAAAAGTTTGATTTCAAGTGTAGATTCGATGGAGGAGTGAAGGAGCTCTGAAATCTTGTGTAAGCTACTGAGGCAGCCGCAGACTGTGGAAATTTTGGGGCAACAGTCAAGAAATTTTTTTTGGAAATTTTGTGGCAGCAGTCAAGAAGCAGTGGAGCCATAAATGATTTTTGTCTTGACAAGGTTTCACAATAACCAAAGAAAAAGTTCCAAGGTACTGCAGATGACAGTGGTTAGGGCTTGATAACCGTGGTTATCTTGCTTAGATGTTCATCTACAGGCAGTCCCTTTCTCTTGCATTGAGCAGCAGATCCAAGGAGTTAACTGAGGCTCGAAGCCAACAAAGATGAATGTGAAGTAGACTGTTGGAGGGTCTGATTTTTCATGATATATCTTGCCTGAGATATTTGAAGACTGAGGAGTATCTTCTACAATTCTT
>LPNX010195277.1:0-11893 GCA_001517045.1 Pseudotsuga menziesii | reverse complement strand
AGCGATGGAGGGAGGCACAGGAATTCTTAAGTCTGATATATTTTTGGCATGAGTCTGGTTCTTTTTCCTCTTAAATCTTTAATGTGGATCCTCTGATTTTCGGGCATTTGACAGACTAAGGCAGTCATAACAATCTCTTAGTGAAATATTTTTATGGTCTATTATCTCATATTTTTGGCATGAAGAATTCAGGTAGAGAGAGGACTGTGGCAGTTTAATATTGGGTGTCAACACAATAGTGACAGAATTGTTATGAGATGGTGTGACTCAGATATGGTTTGACATGTATTAGAAGATCTTGGCATGAGAACAAAACATGGAATTTGGTATGTGCAACTTTTTTTTGGGCTAACACAACAGACAGTTGATGAATGCCATACACACAGTGAGAAGTATGTGAACAGGTTAACATTAATGAATAGATTGATGACATGACTGTGGATAGATTAATATAACCAAAGAAGTGACAAGTTGATGAGCTGATAGATAATTGGACAGTGCAGATTGATAAGACAGAGTCAATGACAAGATCTGTGATGGTTGATGCCCAATAAAAAATCGTGAAGACCTAAGCAGACACGAATCGTTTCTACACAGTAGCAGCAGTATGTTGATGATGATGCTCAAGCCAAGGTATGAAATATGCATAGTCAAATCTAATGCATGATTGAAGTCTGTTTTTGACACTTGTATACATGAAGGAATGAGAGCTTGGTTTTAGACTTGACTTGATATGCTAGCAAGCAAACAATCCGAGAAGTTGTACAGTCCAAGGTGACTGAGTTTGGAGTCTGCACAGTTCAAAGACATACATAGTCAGCCCAGTGACCTTTGGTATGTATGACAACTTGTTTGCTCAGGAGTAATGATGTAAGGTATGCTTAGTGAAGGTTCATTTGATTACTCAGAGCTTATGACCAGTCAAGATTGAAGTTAACAAGTTGGTAAGTGTTGAGTGACATGAAGGAAGGCTCAACCAACCAAGGTTGAATCTCTTAGTGCTAGGTTGCATACACAGCCTAAGTTAGTAACATGACAACCACTTGAAGTTTGATCAAGACATTGTCTTGACAGTATGATGATGATAGTAATGTACACAGTAAAGGTGGAGTATGTACAGTAATATACCTCAGCATAAATTCTAGTGACAAAATGTTGATGATATGGCAGTAATGCATCTACAGCAGTATGGAATGTACTCTCAGCCAAAGACATGTTGACATGTGGCTTCTTGAGCAGCAGTGATAAGCAGATTGCAGGTTAACCAGAGATGATGAGCAGTGATGAGTAGACGTGATAACTCAGCAGGTATTGAGGAGTTGTGATTGATGGTTGATGTGCACAGATGTTTGAGCAGAGATTGAGACTATGATCAGCAGCAGAGATGATGAGCCAAGATGATGAGCAGCATTGATGGTGAGCAGATGAGCATGAGCTGAGACAGCTGACCGCAGATTGATGAGTTAATGTAAGCCTTAATGTAAAAGCAAGATTGTCTTGCTTTTGAGGTTAGGATACCTCAAACCCTTCTTAGCAGGGTCTAAGAAAACCAGGCAGGGTCCTGGATACAGAGTAGGTGCTCTATATATCAGTAGGTGCTGATTTTGCCTAACGGTTGTAGCCGGACCAAAAATATTACAAAATTATATTGTGTTGTGTTCTTTTGTGTTATGGTTCCTGATGATCTAAATGCATATGATTTGTGAATGATGAAGTTTATGAAATGATAATGATGAATTGGTAGTTAAGTGTGACAGGTCAAGAAAATTTGTAAAAATTGCTTTACACTGATTCACCCCCCCCTCTCAGTGTCTACAATTGGTATCAGAGCAGGCCTTCGTCACAAGCCTAGCAAGCTTGAAGGAGATCCTTAGACACAATGGAGGAAAAGAAAGAGCCATCAAGCAATGACGTGCCTATACTGGATATTGCAGATTATTTCAGTTGGAGGAGCAAAATGAAGGCTTATCTGAAGAAGTTTGGTGTTTGGGAAATTGTCATCAATCCACCCGCTCCATCAAATAAGAAAGGAAAATCAGCTGCACAGAAGGAAGCAAAGAAGGACAATACTACAGCCTTGAAGTTCCTCTTGGATGGTCTTCCCAACTAGTGAAGGAAAGTGTAGGAGAGAACACTTCAGCAAAAGACCTATGGTTCAAGTTGGAAAGGGAGTATCAGAAGGCAAAACCAGAACCTGAAAAGACAGATCAGAAATCAGAGGACAAGCCCCCAGAAGAGCTCAATCAAGAAGAAGACAAACAAGAAGAGGACGCTAATAAAGGTATGGACTCTTGTGATTATAATAGCTTGTGTGATGAAATTGAGAAGGTTCTTGCAGTTGATGATGAAGCAATGTTGAAAGCTAAACAGAGAATTATAAACTATGTATGCAACATAGATCTGAGAGCTTATTGGTTCTTGAACAAAGTTGATCTTAATCAATCTGATTACAAGGTGTTTAGGATGACAACCTTTGATTATATGGATAATCTCCAAAATCAAAATGTTGAGCTAAAGGAGTTGCTTAAGAAACTTAAGCATGAAGGAGTAGGTTGGCTGAAATTGTTGAAGGAGAAGGAAGTAGAAAAAGAACAGCTAAAGATTGATTTAATCGATCTAACCCTAGAATAAAAGAACCATGATAAAGATTCAAAAATACTTGAAGAAGCAAGAGAGGCAAATCATGATCTGAAGACTCAGTTGGAGGAAGCCAAGAGGACAGAAGAAATCTTAAAGAGACAGCTAGAAGAAAAGGAGGAAACAGTCCAGAAGCTGGAAATGGAGGTAGTTGGTCTCATGAAGAAAGGTAAGAAAAATGAAGCCTTGGTCAAGCTCCAGGACAGTTCATTTGTCCTAGATAAGATCTTAGATTTCCAAAGATATCCACTCGACAAAACTGATCTTGGTTACAAGATGAACAAAGAAAAACTTGAAGATGACACTTGGTCTCTGAAGACTCCAGAAGCAGGTCCATCAACGTCCAAAATTGCACCCCAGGCACCTGCACATGACAACAAGGATTTTGGAAGTTCAAAAATGAAACAAGGAGTTAGGTCTGTTCATCAAAGCAACTTCATAAAGGAAGCAACTGCAAGACCCAGGTATGAAAATGGCTTCAATGGTTATTGTTATTTTTGTTCTAACTTTGGGCATAAGGCTATGGATTGTAGGTTCTATGGAAGGAAAAGGGTTGGAAGTCCCAATGACTCAGTTAGATGTTGGACATGCAATCAAGTCGGACATGTTGCTGCCACATGTCACACATTGAGGTGCTACACCTGCAGTGGGTTTGGACACAAAGCCCATGAATGTGACAGTCAAAGAAGTCAACCAAGAAGGAGTACTTCATACATATCAGCAAGAAGATTTGAAGATCAGAAGACAAATGCCTATAGTCAGGGATATGCTCAGGCATGGAGAAATGAAGTGGATCAAAGAAGTATTGGAAGTTCCAGTAGCTCAGTTAGGTGCTGGTCATGCAACAAATTTGGGCACAAAACACAAAACTGTTGGAATGATATGAGAAGACTAACATATAGCTCAGCCAAGAAAACCAGCAAGGACAATGAAGGAACAGATACTCAAAGGACAGATGCCAAGAAGCAAGTATGGATAAGGAAGATCGAGTAGTTGCAGAAAGGAGAAGCTGATCAGAGCAGGGAGGATGGCTGCCATATGGCAAGCCAAGTGTAAGGTCTCTCAAAGACCTTAACACACCTTGAGTTCATGAGGCTGGAGAATGAACTCAAAGGAGAAATGATGGTTACTCCAGGCATAGAGACAGGTCCTAGGATCGTGCATATTGACAGGGGGAGCAGTTAGCAGTGATCAGATATTTTAGAGACAGGTATGTGGACACCCTTTTCCATTGATGCCAAAGGGGGAGAGATGAAAACAAAGGGAGAGATGAAGAAAAAAGGGGAGCATGCTCACAGGGGGAGCATGAGTTGTTGTCATCAATGACAAAGGGGGAGATTGTTGATGAAATTGTCATTGATGCCAACATGGTCTTGCATTGAGAATAGAGAGGAGAGAGTAGAGGAGGATATGTGAGACTACATGCTACAACTAGAGAGCAACCATGATAACTTTTATTAAAGATTGATTCAATATCAAAGTGGGTTAGCTGCACTATTTGATTTTGGTATAATAAGTTTAAAGTATTTCTGTGGTTTCAAGGAGTTGTGCATTCATGTGTTAAAATAAACATCATAGGTTAGTCAGGGATATACCAAAAGGGTAAATCTTTTTAAGGTTAGATATCCTTCTAGCAATGATCTGTATTGTATGCCTGAACATGTTTATGGCAACTACACAATATTCATTGTGGTCAAAGATGGCTTTCTGAAATTTGCACCATAAGCAGCTAATATATTCCAACAATTGGAAAAGATGCCATCGGACAGGGAATTGCGATCTAGTAAGAGGTAGAGATTTGAGCAGATAGGGACTGTTGATGTTTCTATTGTAAAGTCTGATTCAGCAGAACAGGTTATTAATTGTAAAAGGCAAAAAATGGCTCCAGAGTTAAATATGCACATATCAGATGGCAAGACACATAAACATATTGCTAATACAGATTCTGTAAAGGAAAGTGAAAATAATTGCAGAAAAATATCTCCAGAGGCTTCTGAAGACAACATAAAGCAATTAAGTTGTAAGTCAGGTGCAAATGAAAGTGATGCAATTAAGGATGTGATGGATGCATATTCTTTTATAAGGGAAAAGTTAGCATCAGCTGCAAGGTCGGCTCCAAATATAAAATATACATGTCGGCCCAGAAATGAATGTGAAGTCGGCTCCAAAGTATTAATATTTAATATAAAATTTTAATTTGTTGAGTCGGCTCCTTAAAAATAGCAAGTCGGCCCACACAATACTTACAAGTTGGCCTCAAAAATTCATAAAAACGAGTATAAATAGAAGTAAAAAGTTTGATTTCAAGTGTAGATTCGATGGAGGAGTGAAGGAGCTCTGAAATCTCGTGTAAGCTACTGAGGCAACCGCAGACTGTGGAAATTTTGGGGCAGCAGTCAAGAAATTTTTTTTGGAAATTTTGTGGCAGCAGTCAAGAAGCAATGGAGCCATAAATGATTTCTGTCTTGACAAGGTGTTGCTGCCGCAACTTTTCTCCCCAAATTTATTTTTATTTGAATTCTGGGCCCCTCCTCATCTTTTTTTCTTGGTTTGATTGTTAAATTCTTGAGCCTCACGGGCCTGTCTCCTTTTCGTTTCACTTTGAAGATGGATGTCAGCCGATTTATTTATGCCTTGTTCAAATTTGGTTTAAGTCATGGATGTCTAGTTTACCAGCCGAAGAAAAGTAAAATCTTGCTCTTCAGGGCATCCTTCGTGAAGAAAAAACGGCTTTGGCTGCAGTTGACCCTTAACGCTGTTTTAATCGTTGATTTTTTCTATGATCGGGCCCCTTTTCGTTGTTAGATCGGAAGCTGCAAAGTTCCAGCCTCTCCACCGTTGCGGCTCCCAGATTGTTTATTCGTCCGAAGGCTGGATCCCTCCGACGCCCGATTCGTTTTGGTTTTAAATCGCTGGACCGTAGCTTATACCCCCCCGCCGTTGCGGCTGGGGAGAGCTAGTGAGCTTCCAATTTGAGTATCTGCCGATGTCCGATTTGGTCTTTCCCCACCCGCGGTTAGCTTATGTCTTCAATCCTGGTCTCGTCCGCCTTTGCGGCTGGGGGGATCCATTTAGCCTCCGATGTCCTACCCTTCCGGCGTCCGATTAATGGTGTTTCCACCCTTCCGACGTGAGCCTTGTTGAACCGCCAGTGAGTTTCCCGCCATGGTCGAGATAGTGGTGTCGGTGCCTGGTAATTTCCTTGCGGGATGGTTGTTTCATGAGTAGATCTTGCTATTTTGTTTTGTAACGTAAGTACATAAATGATGCTTTTCTGTTTTTGCGCAGGGGGACCCAAGGGATTGGTGGGACTACGATGACGCGAAGGTATGGCTGAGCGTTTCGGCATGGATCGAACCAAGGCCATGGGGACAAGAGAAAGAAAGGACAACATGCATGGCAACGAAGAGATGGAACGAAAAGATCTGTCAGTTACTTACTAGGTAGAGGAATTTGAAGAGTTGGGGAAGCTGAAAGGCAGCCCAAGGGGCAGAAGTTGTAGTTTAAATATTGAAAAGTAGGACCGAGAAAGGGCTTTTTCCCCTGAAAATTTTGTAAATCATCTATTGTAAGAGGAACTACTTCATTTTACATGAGAGACTGCAAATTTTTCTTGCTGGAAGAAGTGCAATACGGAATACGTCACATGTATTTAAAGGACCAATGTGAAGAGGAACTATTTCGTTTTCAGCTATAACTCTTTAACTTTGAGAATGTTCTAATTTCTGAACCTATGTTCTTGCTGGAATATTCTTAAGTTTATTCTGTGATGTTGTTTCCATGGTGAGTAATAGTGGTTTGTTCATAAATAATTAGCTATCTGGTTGTTGAAATATATTTTAGAGTGTTCATGTGTTTTGGAAGGAAGTCTCAGCTATCTGAAACATTTCATAATGCATGTACTGATTGTATTATTCACCCAATATGATAATTCCGCTCCCTAGGGATAGATTAGATAGTTAGTTTATTTCTTATTGTATCTGATTTGGTTGCTTGTGAGCATAAGACGAAAGGTAAGAACCTGCACATCACATTGTGACCGCTCCCTGCATCTTGATCGCCCTGCATTTAGTTAGGCACTTGCATTTCATTTCCTAAAGTCAAAAGACAAAAAACTCGGTGGGCCGGGCCGCAACCGGTAAAGCCTTTGTTTTGTTTCTTGACCTACGGTGGCCGGACCGCAAACCAGATGGATTCCCTATTCCAAACAGTCAACGGGCTAGTTGGGAACGTTGATTGGGGAGAATCCCTTTCTGTTGTCGCCTGCGAATTTCCAGGCATCAACAGTTTTGGCGCTAGAAGGAGGGCCGCCAGTGCATGGCTGGTCGAGGAAACCCGTTTTCCCGAGATTATTCCATTGGTTACAGTTCTGAAAGTAGTGGACCGCGCAATCCAATTCCAGAAGAAGAAAAAAGAGAACATATATATGTTGTTGGTAACGAAGTAGTTAACGACCTAAGAAGACACACCCGGGCATACGTAAAGAAGCTTGGAGGGTTGCCAATTATCCCTGACTTACCTAGAAGAGAGTACAAGAAGAAAAACCGTCCTATAGCAGAAGATTCATTGTTGGTTGGAGAATGGGAAGAACTTGTAGAGACTGCTTTGCAAGAAGTTGAGCTACCTTTGAATCAAGAAGGCCCAGAAACCCCTCACATTTCTCCTATTCACACCCCTGTTGGTTCACCTCCTCACTCTCCACCTCAACTCATGGCCGGTGTTAACGCCAATCAACCTCCTCCCAATCCACCAAATCCACCACCTGCATGGAAATCCAGGTCGCCCCTAAACCTGACTCCCCCTTTGCATGACCTACCTCAAGCCTTTGAGAAGTTACTGCCTAAATTTGACCCCAATGAGAAGATCCTAGTGGGCGATCACCTACAAAGTTTCTACTTGGCGATAGAAGGTCTGAGGGATGGGGAACATGAAGATGTAGTGTGCAGACTTTTCCCGCATACCCTTAAAGGAGCTGCTGCATCTTGGTACTTTGGGTTGCCTGCTAATTCTATCCCGGATTGGGATACTTTCGAGAGAATTTTCAGAAGTAAGTATGCAGTTCAAAAGACTCACGTAGCCCTTATGAAAGGACTATGTGCACTGAAGAAAGAGAAAAGGGAAAAAGTGCACAGTTTCACACAAAGGTTCGCAGCATATCTTAAGAACTTTTCTGAAACAGACAAGCCTTTAGACAAAGTACTAATCGAGTACTATACTTCAGCTTTGGGTCCTGATCTGGCCATGTTTACGAAAGGTAGGGCCAAGCCTACTTTGACAGAAACCTATGAAGAAGCAGAAGTGGTGGAGGCTGAAAGAGAGAGTATTGAAGATTACCCCGAACAATCAGGAGAGAGAAGGAAAACTTTATTGTTCACTAAGCCTAAAGAGGAGAAATCACCAGATTATGAAAGTATGGCCAAAATGATGCAAAAGCTATCTAATAAGATCATAGACTTGGAAAAAGAGAAGGAAACACAGAAGTTCTATAGGCCTTATTATAAGAAAAGGGAGGAAAACAATCAGTCCCAACCTCCTCCTCACAATACTGCGTCTATGAATCTGACAGAGATAGGGATGGAAAATTTCTGCACCTTTCACTAGTAGCCTTACTCCGAAAGGAACTGTCCACAATGGATGAATTCAATGACGTTAGTTATGAATCAGATGTTGGATTCGAGACTAACGGAAGAAGATGATGATGAAAAGAAAGAAAATGCTGCTTCTACTTCTACAAAGGAACAGGAAGACGAGACTATGGCATTATGGAGTTCTGTCTCCTTGATGCAGAAGAATATATGACTAAAAAACACAAAGATATCAGGGAGGCTAACGTGACAAGTAGAAATCAAGGGACGGTTAGCAATGACAGTCTTTTACTCCCAAAGATCAGAAGGCTGCAAAGAAACATCAGGAAGAAATTTCAAGATAAATCCGTGGCTGATAAGACTTCGGAATTCACTATTACCAGCCAAGATCCTAAATAGAATAGAACGTTGCCTGAACTAAACAAAGAAAAGGTGAATGCTGATAAATCTCAGTCCATTAAACAACAAATAGAATATGACGTTGTTGAAGATTTAAAAAAGATAAAGGCAAACGTCCCTCTGTTTGAAATGTGCAAAGTACCTCAACAAAGAGAAAGGTTGTTGAAAGCATTGGAACCATCAAAAGAGGAGCGACCTGCTGACAATCAACCTCTGGACGAAGAAGAAATTGGAGAAGCTAGCACTGGAGGTAAGTCTAAAACTAAACAGCCACCCTTCCTCCCGACGTTTGAAATTTTTAACCGTAACGTTCACAATTGTCTAGTAGACTCAGGGGCATCAATTAATGTCATGCCCGTATCAGTATGTAAGAGAATCAATGGGCAGTTTAAGCCAACCACGTGGAGGGTGGTGCAATTGGATAGGACAGACGTTAAGGTAATTGGTGAGATGGAGGACGTTCTAATCCGTCTGGCATCAAATGACAAAGTATGCCAGGTTATTAACATCGTGGTGGCTGATATACCAGACGCTTACGGCCTGGTCCTGAGCAGAGATTGGTCAGCTAAATTGAATGGATATTTCTCCTCAGATTGGTCGCACCTGTGGTTGCCGTACAAAGGAAGTCCCAATCAGATTAAGGTTTTGAGAGAACCTCACATGAAGTACAATGTTACTCAACTGGATGAGAAGAATATACCGGTCAAACCTGTGTTGGGAAACTATTTCCTCGAATTGGAACCAGGGAACTATCAAGCAGAGGAGGCCAGTGACACATCTAACACCCAGCCTGATCTCCTTCGTTTTTCTCAGGCTGATGAGATTGACTGTAACATAGTAGACTTAGCAGTAGGAATAGATTCATTTTCAGTAGTTAATGATTTTTGGACTTTATTTTTTGATGGCTCAAAGACGTTAGAAGGGTCGGGGGCTGGATGTGTCCTTATTGATCCACAAAAGAATAAACATTTCCTGTCATGTAGATTAGAGTTTGAATGTACTAACAATACAGCTGAATATGAAGCACTGGTGCAGGGACTCAAGAAAGTGATTGAATTGAGGGTAAGTAATTTAAAAGTTTTTGGGGACTCAGAAATAGTTGTAAAGAAAATAAGAAATCAAATACATTGTGTTTCCCCCCACTTGAAAGCTTACCAAAACGAGGTATGGGATTTGCTTAAATGTTTTCATGCATTCAATATTATTTCAATCCCAAGAATGAAAAATGTGGCCGCTGATCTTTTGGCCACATCAGCTGCCAGGCTGGTACCCACTAATAACAGATGTTCTGTTGAATTACTTTTCAGGCCTTCAGTACCTGACATGATCACCAACTTGCGAGTATTTGACAATGACCAGCAAATAATCGAGTGTTTGACAAATGATGAGATCTTTAAAGGAGCCATTATCGATGATGAAAAACACCAAGCTGAGATGAAATTTGACAATTTCATCCCCAAAGGGGTCAGAATGTTAGAGAAGATGATTGACTTGGATGAAAAATTCAGAAGACCCGCTAACGTAAAGACGCATAGCTCAACTCTACATTTCGAACTGGTAAACTTACGGACTGAAACGGATCCTAAGTTTGTGAACCTCGGCAAATGTTGTTCACCAGTCGAGAGGGATAGGTTCATCAGTTTGTTTAAACAGTACAGAGATGTCTTTTCCTGGACGTACCAAGATTTGAAAACCTATGACACTAGCATCATCGAGCATATCGTCCCTATTAAAGCGGGCGTCAAGCCATATCGGCAGCCGTTAAGGAGGATGCACCCGAAGTTGGAGACACTAATCCAGAGCGAAGTAAAGAAATTGTTAGATGCTAGAATTATTTTTAAAGTCAGACACTCTGAGTGGGTGTCAAATTTAGTGCCAGTTAGGAAAAAATCGGGAGAAATCAGACTGTGCGTGGACTTCAGAAACTTAAACCGCGCCTCAGATAAAGACAACTATCCGGTGCCTCCCATGGAGCAGTTGTTACAGATGGTTTCCGGTTCTGAATTGTTTTCATTGTTAGACGGGTTCTCTGGTTACAACCAAGTGTTAGTAGCCGAGGAAGATAGATTGAAGACAACGTTCAGAACTAAATGGGGGACTTTTGCCTATAGAAGGATGCCTTTTGGACTGATCAACGCTGGAGCGACATTTCAGAGAGCTATGGACATAGCTTTCCGCGGATTGATTGGACGAAGTGTTGTGGGGTACCTTGATGACATCACAATATTTTCGAAGAAAAGAGGGGAACACGCGTTCCACCTGAAGAAAATTTTCAAACGCTGCCGGAAATATGGCATCTCCCTCAATCCTAAGAAGTGTGTTTTTGCATTCACAGAAGGCAAGTTACTGGGGCATATAGTTTCAAAGAGAGGTATATCTATAGACCCAGAAAGGATTAAGGCCATTGAACAAATTTTTATGCCCCATAATAAAAAGGGAATGCAATCTTTCATGGGAACAATAAATTTCGTACGAAGGTTTGTGCCGGATTTTGCCCAGACTGTCAAGCCACTGCAGCAGATGGTCAAGCAAAATGCACAATTTAAGTGGACTAAAACTGAAAAGACTGCTTTCAACAAAATCAAGACTGATGTTGCACATGCGCCCTCCCTGAAAAGTCCAGACTTTGATAAAGACTTTATTATGTACACATTTGCATCCGATGATTCATTGGCAGCCGTGCTGACGCAAAAAGAGGACGGGGGTGATGAATTCCCTATCTCTTTCATGAGCACTGGGCTTCAAGGGGCTGAATTAAACTACCCAACCATTGATAAGCAGGCTTACGCAGTATTTAAGGCAGTAAAGCAATTTAGGCCTTACATATTAAAAAATCGAACCAAGGTAATAGTCCCTTACCCAGCTGTAAGATCCCTTCTCATTCAGAAAGAGTTAGGAGAAAGAAGGGGCAATTGGGTAACAGCTCTTCAAGAATACGATCTTGAATTCAAGCCGGCCTCTATAGTGAAAGGTCAAGGATTATGCAAATTAATGACTGGAAGCAGAAACAACGAAGAACAAGCCTAGGAAGATGAAGTCAAATTGCATGTAATGGATGTATGTCCTTTATTCACGGCTCTTGAGTCCTGGTATAGAGACCTTGTGCATTACTTGCAGTCAGGGCTGTTGCCAGAACATTGGAACTCAAAACAAAGGAGAGCTCTATGTTTAAAATCAGCTTCCTACCAAATCATAGAAGGCGTATTATTCAGAAAGAACTACAATGGAGTCCTCCTGAGATGCTTGGAGAAAGAGGATGCTGAGAAAGTAAT
>LPNX010195260.1:133735-222705 GCA_001517045.1 Pseudotsuga menziesii | reverse complement strand
AGAGAGAGAGAGAGAGAGAGAGAGAGGAAATGGTGTTTTGGAATAATAGCATATCTATGTAAGAAATAGATCGTTACAGTTGCATTGTCGTTTCACCATCTTTGATGTAGAAGTCGAATTGCCTATCGTTGTACCGAGTTGCGACAACTATTGCTGCAATTGACCCAACAACATAGTTATCATTTGAAAACATAAGTTCAGCGATTGTCATATCTGGAGGAAGTCTCCGCAGCGCACAAACTATGTCAATTGTTTGAATTGTAGTGTTTGCTAAGATGGCAATCGAATATTTCGCATCACCTCATTCATATTGACCTTTCTTTTTCAAGCCAAATTTTTTTATTCGAATACTTTTCCCAGGTTGGAGGAAAGTAGAAAATCGTTTGATCAAACTGTCATTAACACTGGCTGTGATGGTCATTTGTCCATCTTTGTCCACCAAGTCTACATGCAAAATGTTTGTTTTGATAGGGGAATTCTGATTTTTGTTCTGTGGAGGGCCATATATAACCAAAACATCCCCTTCGAATGTATTTCCATAGGTTGTTGTACAGAGTTGTAAGATGGTAGATGGTTGGATTGGTGTATGTTTTAGCCCACAAAATACAGAATCAAGATACATGAGCAGGTTTCAATTGTCAAAGCAACAATGAGTGAAGGTTAATGAAACTATGCATAGATTTATTAAAAAAATTCAGTGTATCTAGTGCAAAAGAGTAGGAGTGAGAGAAACCTCTTGGAAAATTATCTTTGCTTGTTGTTGTGTCTGTTGCTGGGTTGTTTGTTTCTAAATATTTGTCTGCTGCTGGAGCATTTTCCTTTTGTACGTTTTCCATGAGAGCTTTGGTTACACTGCAACTGTTTTTTTTGTGTGATTGGCACAACTGCTAGCTAACACCAATACCATGCATTGCAATTATGTTAAGACATAAACAAATGAAGCAGGTCTAAAGTGGTAATGAGTATCATAAAAACCATGCAAATTTTTTTTAGACAAAATAACATAATGGCATAGACAAAAAAAAAAAAAGAGTTTTGAGTTGAAATACCTTTTGTATGCATAACCACAATGCAATGCGAATAGCAGTGGACATGCACAAGTTTTTTTTTTTTGGGTGACAAATTTGTTTCTTGTTTTTATTTTTCTGCTTATATTCAATCTCAACAATCTACCAGTGTCATTTTTTTTTGTTTGGGTAATATGATGTTTCAATTTGCAAGCAATGTTTTTTTTCCATTTTTTTTGTTCTTTTTTTTAACAAAGAATCATATAACAGGAGTATTGTAATTCAAATTTGTGTTTTTTTCCATGTTTTGCATGTGTGCAAAACAATGCAAAATAAAAAAAAAACTTCGGCATATTTTTTGACAGCAAAAGGATTTTAGATGTTGTTGGACGCATTTTTGTTAAGGAGGTGTCAACAGTTGGAACACGAAAGCTCAATTGTTAGAAATATTGTTGTTTTACTATCAGTTTGCACGAATAAGCTAGTTGAAATCTAGAGGGATAGACAAGAAATTGGAATTATGGTCAGTCCAATATACATCTGAGATGGCAAAGAAAAAATTAGTGGTTTGTAGGCTTGTCCAAATATGGTCAATCGTTGAGCCAGACACAGTTGTCGGTTTTGTTGTTTTAAGTGTCAGGGATCTTGATTCCATAAAAAGTTGCAATTTTTTTTGGATACGTTTCTTGAAGCATGTCAATGTTAAAATCCACAGCTATCAGAAATTGTGTGTTGTTTGACTTGTTTGATAGTATTTGCTCTAGTATATGAAAGAGGCTTTCTAGGCGAGCATGTGGCACGACGTATATATTAATTACCTTTAAGAGAATGCCTCCTAACAGTATATCTGTGGAAATAGCCTCAATCGATTTGCTTGCATAATTTTCAGATTTGATAATGGGAATATTTGTTCTAATCAGAGTAAGAATACCATTGACGAAAAATGTTGTTATGCTATTGTAGTTATCTTTGATTTTTTTTTCTTCGTTTGGTGGCAGGTGCAAATGTGTCTCTTGTAAGAATAATATGTCTGATTGCATCATCTCATTGTCATTTGTAACACTATCACTATGCAAATGCAAGCTGCGAGTATTCAATGAATAAACAAGAAAATGATTCCTATTTGGGATTGAATTCAAGCCATATTCAAAATCCCATGCACGTGTTTTTTGTAGTCTGTCTATTTCAGCGGCTATTGCTAGACAAAGGGAGAAATTATTTTTCTCTAATCTATTTAAAAGATAAATAAATTTCATATCTTTGACACGAGAAAGGGCTGTGTAAACAAGGCCATGTTTTTTAACCGCTTTTGGATCAAACACCAATTTCTCCATTGTAAGACCTTGAGCTCAATGGATTGTACGTGCACAAGCTAGTTGAATTGGGAATTGTGTTCTCATGACACTAATGTTATTTTCATTATTTGTTTGAAATGTGATCCTTTTGATTGGTGTCCATGAAGATTTGATTTCAGGAGTAAATAGGCAACACATTTTGTTGCACTCCAATAAGCCAACTTTTGTGTCCAGAAATTCAATCCAGATAAGCTCAGGGTTGCTTTTGGTATAATATCTAAATAATCCTTCCGCACCATTTACTAAACCATCTCCATTCGAGTAGTTTCCTGCTATGAGTTTAGCAAGCATGTTTTGTTTTAAATTTATTGTAGAAGGCAATGCGATTTCCTTCAATTTGTTTTTGGTTTTGTCTAGTGGATCAATTTTGCTATCATCTGCGACGAAGGAAAATGGCTCTTGATTAACAATTGAGAGCATGTTTGAATTATGTTGTTGCACCTCTTTGTTAGTGTGGAATAGATAAGGGAATGTTGGGTCCATTGGCGATGTTCTATAACAATGTCGGTTTAAAAATTCAGTGTCATCCATTGTATGTGAGCATGTTCGCATTCTATTTAGAACATCTATAAATTGTTTGTTATGTTGTCTAACTACTATTTTAAGTTCATAGAATCTAACATTGTCAGCCCAAAATGTATATGGAAATGTTTGTTGATGGACTCCAGGCTTTTAAAAAATCCAAGAATCGTGAACTGGTTGCACTTGGCAAAAATCATCGCAAAAGATAACATCGAGACCACCAAGAGGTTTTGTTGCGACATGCATAATTTGTCTGAGTCTCATGTCTATGTTAAGAGGCATTCGAGATCCAATTAAAGAGACTTCGTCTATTAACATGACTTTCAATTGTGCATATTATTTTGTCAATAGGTAAAGTGTATTGGAATTGAGAGGTAACATTTTTGTAGAGCCAAATGGCAATCTCATAGTAGAATGAATTGTAACACCACCAACGTTGTAAGCAACTTTTCCAGTGAATGCAAGAATCAATCCTTTTCTTTTCAAATGATCGCTTTCAAGTTGGGTATCATAATAATGAAGCAAACCATGGTAGATTGATTTTGCAGTATGTGTTTTTCATGTTCCCGCTCCACCAGTCAAGAACAAGTAGATTGGATTGAAGGGGTCATTTCTTTTTCTTGTGATAATTTCTTTTGTAATTGTTTCTTGCTCATTGTTCAATGTTTTTCTTAGAGCATGATATTCATCTATGGAGAGCAAAAATGGCTTTTCAGACAATTTTGGCTTAGTTTTATCTTTTGGTTTATTGTTTTTTTGTGTAAGAGGTTGTTACGAATGTCAAATTGTTCAAACGAAGGAACAATAGTGGTTTTGTTTTTTGATAAATGAAGACAATAGATTTATAAATTGTTTTTTGGAACAAGTTCAGATGCGGCATCAAAGCAACCCCATTTTTTTTATGGCGTTGCTACAAACTTCGTCTCAATAGCATCTATTTGTTCTGTGCACACCATAAATGCTTTAGACCATGTTTTGAATTTGTTTTTTTGAAAGACACACTTATCTCTATGTGGAACATACAGGATCATTTTTTCTCTAAAAAAATTCTCGAGATCTTTTTCTTTGTTATAATGTATGTAGCGTATCATACATGGCCTATTTCTTTTGGTTGTTGTTCCGTGCATAGAGCAATAAGAAGATGCAAATTGTGCCATTGAAATATTTTCAAGCTTTGCAGGCCGCGCAATGTATTTGTCTAAAATAGAAGCGAAAACAATGCCTTCAGAATCATCAGGCTCTTGTTCCAAAAGCAGAGGCCTTTTCAACACAACTATTTGTCTATCATCTGGTGTTGTGTTTATGAAAATTGTTTTTCTTGACGATGAATGAAGAGGCAATGATAGAACAACATGGTATGCTTGTCTAATGGAAATTTGTTGCATATTCAAAAGTGCATTTCCAATTTTGCATATGGTTTGAATTTTCCCATCATTATCGCCAAGGCACTAGTCTTTGATTTTCTTGAAGGCAGTTGTCAAATTGCGATCAAATTTTGTTATGTAAGAACTAACATATGTTGCTGCTGCATAGGCATCTAACACAAATTGTGCATCGGTGTTCGCTTGCCATAGTTTTGGTATCGACTTTGAAAATGGATTTATCCAGATGCCAAAAGGGTCTCATTTTTGTATCAATGTAGAGCGATCAAGTAAAGAACGAATCAACAAAATGTAATTGTCTCTTGTTAATTGAAAGTACATCAAGAAATCGTCAAAGGTAGTGTTTTTTTGTCTTCTCGTCTTTCCAAAATTGCAAAAATTTCTTTGGCTTTCTGTTGCAAAAGATTATCACTATGTTCTAATGGGTGCAATATTACAGTTTTATCAATAGGGGGTAGCGGGAAGTTGAATCTACGTTTGGAGTGTTGATTTTTTCTACAATTTTTTATGTGGTGGTGTGTTTGAAAATTTAAAAGATTCTCATCTAGGAAAGATGAGTCTGTTGACAAGTAGGAATCGATGAAAGAAGTAATTTCATTGTCAGTATTTTTTCCATAGATGGGTGCATCTTTAATCCACAAAAAGGCCATGTTCATGTTCATTTCCTCTTTGTTGGAACTTTGTTGTGATGAAAAAGTCTACGATCTTCTCGAATATTCGATCATTCTTTAATAGTAAAGACTTTAACGCTACTATTCTATGTCTGTAGTAACGACTACAGATGACTGGGTGTCTTCTGATTAATGAATCAATTGTTTGTGTTTCGAAAATATCAAGTGCATTTTCTTTGTTGTTTTCTGTAAGTTGTTCCAGTGCTATGCATAAAGGACTCCAAAGATGCTCTACACTTGTAAATGTTACAAAAAATGTTGGTGGCCCAAGTTGTCGAATCATAGCAAATAGATCTTTTTTCATATTCTCATAATAGTCAGGGGATGTTCTTATCGCTTTCAAGGAACGCTATGCTATTGGAGTTTTAAGAAATTTCTCGAGACTGGCTTTTGATTTTACTTCGTTGGCTGTTCTTTTTCCCTTCAGTTTGCCAATGCGTATTGATATCCAAGTTGTATTAGATAATTGTTTTATAATCACTTTGAATGCTTTAAAGAATATATTTGTTCCATGTCTCTTGAAATCTTTGCTTTTGTTCTCTAACTCCCATTTTGCTACATGTTGATACGAGAAGCGTTTGAGAATGTCTTCTGGTCTATTAAATGCAAAAAAAAGTGTAGGGAAATTCAATTCTTCTAAATACTTATCTTGAAAGATGCCTAGTGGAATAAAGTGTTATGATGATGCTATTTATACTATTTTATTGTTCAAGTCATCAACAAGATTTATTTCTCCATATCCATGTACCAATGTTTCAGATACCATCTCTATGTCATTTTTATTTTCATTTCTTTCTGTTTCTTCAAGAGGAGACAAGTTGTTTTCCTCGTGTTGTATTGTTTTGTTAAATATTTTTTCCCAATCATGGTTGACAACAACACCTTTGTCTTTGTACAACTTGGTTTTGCAAAGGTCTTTAAGTGCGGTCATCACAGCATTTGGGAAGATGGTTCCAGAAAGGAATGCATTTTTGTACTGTAGTTTCCTTTTTAGCACAACAACAATTGTTGTGTCGTCCAAGTTTCTAGGCAATGCCAATTGAATCTTGTCTAAATCAGCTGGCACATTGATTATTGTTCCAGTGAGGCCTAGTTGTGCTCTTTTGTAGCCAAGTTGTCTAACCTACGCAAATGTTGTTCTAGGTGACACCAAACATTCTTCCAATGATGCCAATGCAACCACAGATGGTAGTAGAATATTGCAACGAATTTGCGAAGGTGATGCATATGTTGGAATACGCTCATTGTTTAGTTCCTTCTTACAAAATTTGCAAATTTTGCTACGAGTTGAAAGGAGATTAAAGTTTCCAAGAGATTCAAAATATTTAATTGCTAGCATTGTTGCTTTGTTTATTGTACATATATCGGCTTTGAAATGCAAGCGTTGGCAAATGGCACATGGGTATATGGGCGTATCTTGAATGAGTTTCTGGTAGCGAGATATTGCTTTGTTTGTTTTTTCAATTTGCATTTGTCTTTGACGTTTAGCTTCTCCCTTTGAACGATTTTTTTTCTTCAATGATTGTAAGTTTTTTGCACGGAAATATACATTGCAACATTGGAATGTCTTTTGCAACGGTTTAGAGTTTGTGCAAATTGTGGAGAAACCTTTCTCTAGATCTAGTTGTTGATATTCTCTTTGCTGCTTGTTGAGAACCGTATGTTGTTGTTTTGTGCTATAAACCATGTTTTGTGTTTCTGCCAAAGGTTCCAAACGAATGCGTTTGTTTTTTTCATTGTGGTATTCATGAGCCAAGTTTTTAATTTTTTTTCTATGTTTTTTTGTTGGCAAAGGAAGAATATTTTCAATTAACGAAGTCTAAGTTTACAAACACATTCGATCAATAGGAACACTTACCAAAGGTTTGAAATGTGAATGCAAATTTGTGATAGGATGTTGTAGTAGATATAGTTCTTTAAATGATTTGCTTGATGGGGAAAACTTGTGAACAATATTTTTGGAGCTAGTATTGCAGAGGCATATATTATTGTTCAGAATTTTAGATAGCCATTGGATGCAAAATTCGTCTCCTTCTATACGGCCAATGCAATATGGCTCAGCCAATTGTATAACATATGCTTGCCAACTAGGCAGGCAAATTTTTTCCCTGGCTATATTTGTAATGATAGATGTCTCCAGTGTTTTGATTGCTCTGCTATTATTTGCAAGTAGGCAGTTGCAAAAGGTTTGTGCAATTGTCTTTCTAACACTACAAGTGTTGAAGAAAGCTGCAAACTTACAAATAGATTCAAAAAAAGACTCACGACAATCAGCATTGGGTTAAGGAACAATTTGCAAGCTTTGCTTATAAAGTATTGTTTGCAAAGAGGAAATCTCAGCTTCCTTGTTTTTGCATATGTCTAGGTCAAGTGTCTGAAAAAGTGGTTGGGTCATATGTGGATTATTTTGTTGGCTCCTATATGAAAGAAAAGGTTCAAAGTGCCCAGTTGTTGGTGTTTGGTCGTGGAACAATAGATTGTAGCAGTAGCCAGTTGTTTTAGTATTGAAATGAAGGTATGTTGTTTGTTTTTTTAATGAACAAACAATGCTTGGTACTTTTAGCCAATTAGAAAACCATTTGATAGAGAAAATGTCACCCCATAGTCCATAGAGGTTTTTTTCGTTTGGTTGGGAAGCAGTTTGAGACATATGATCTAGATATTCATCAACATCTAAAATGCTATGCAAATCTTTTAAGTAGTCAACTGCCTAGTCCGTTTGCAATGATTCAAGTGCAGCAAGATCTCTGCATTCCAAACAAGCTTGAAAATGATTAATTGTTTCTTCTCTTATTTCAGTAGAGGTATATAAAAAATGCATCAAATAAACAATCTCTAACATTATAGTGGAAATGTTGCAATTGAAACAAGTTCAATTGAGCTAAACGACTATCTATTTGTTGCCATTCTGATTTTTTGAGTGCGAAGGCATTTGTGTTTGAAGTTTTGTGCATTGCATATGTGTTTCTATCAAAGTTGTTTGGAGTTGGAGCAGGAAGAAATGGACTTTGTTCTTTTCTCTTTTGTTTTCCTTTGTCCATGGCTTGCTATACCAAAAGCAAGAAAGCAGAAATAGATGCACCTGCAAATTATTTGTGAAAGAGATATTAAGCAAAAACATTTGAGAAAAAAAATAAAAAAAAGGCATTAGGAATAACAAAAGTAGCGGAAGCAAGAGAAAATGACCACAACTCTTGTGATTGTTTATAACAAATAACTGATTTTGATGGCAAGTAGTCAGTAGCTTTATTCTTGCATCGCAATAGACAGGAATTGGAATAAAGTTAACAATGTGTAGGCCAGGGGTTAAAAAGATGCATTGGCACTAGATGGCTAGTTTATATACGACTTTGTTGCAACCCCGGCTAGGATGCGCTTAGAGAATCTAAGCCTAATGTTGTCATTTGTTTATGCTATTTAATGAGCACCACAAGTGTTTGGACGTTAATGATGGGATGGATTCCCCCCGCGCATCGCGCTTAAAACTTTGGTATATATGGCAGAAGCTTTGTTGGCTTGTTGGGCTAGGAAGCTTCATGCACGATAAGATCATTTGTAAGCTTCGTTATATATGGGAGATCTAAACTAGCCATGAACGAGAGATTGGGTGTAGAATTGGTGTCTGTCATTATGGATGGATGGCTACTAGAAGTACTGGTACTCAAAGAACATGGACTTAATGAAGGTGATATAGTTGTCGAAGAGGACGAGATAGATGGAATGGGATACACAAAATGTCTATGTTATAGAGAAATAGTAAAAGCAGGAATCCCTCCAAAAAATGAGCGAGGCTATTATAACGTATGAGAATGTATTGGGGTCCTAGAGGTTGCAATGTCCCTACTATTTGTTGTTTCTCATAAAATGAAATGGAACAAGACCTAAAAATCCAAGACCCTGCAAGAATAATGAAAACAAATTTGAATAAGTCTAAATCAAATGAAAGTTCAAGTGGTGCAAGGTTAATATAATGCCGGTGATTTTTCAAGCCAAATTAGTGTCCCATAAAAAGAAAAAAAACGCTTAGCCTGAGAGGTGCTAATTGAATGATTTTGTAAATTAATACTCTTTTTCAAAATTTCTTCAACAAGTGGCCATGATATCCACATTAGAGCCATTTGGGGGTTTTCTTTAACCCATCTAGTTTTCTAATTCCAGGCTTCTGAAAGCTACGGGAGCAGCTAGAACCGCTCAGATATACTGGGCAGGAGGAGAACCCTTTGGAGCTCAAGAAGCTGTAGAAGCATTGAAGAAAAATTTCCCTAATTTCCACGACAAGAAAAGCCTTGTATTGCTTGGGGAGTTGGATTCCTTTAGTATGAAAGCATCTCTTTTTGCTGCAATTGACTATGTTATTTCACTAAAACATGACATTTTTCATGCCATCCCATGGAGGAAACATGGGCCATGCAATATAGGCACTAGTTCAAATGCTAAAACACTTCTATTTGCTTTTGATTACCTGGAGATTTGTATTGTTCTATAATTATGTTTGTTATCCACCAAAGGGTGCCCTTCTATAATTATTCTATACAGGGCCACAAGGTATACGCGGGTCACAGAAAGCACATATTGTCCAAGGAAAGGAAGATGCTTCCTTACTTCCTCAATGAAGCATTATCTGAATAAGACTTCAATAGGGTTATCAGGCAGTTGAATAACAAGTCACTTTGCTTGCCAGAATACTAAACAAATAAGCTAAGTCGTGATACTATAGCCAACCCTTTTCCGACTACATGTGAAAATCTCAGCTCAGGTCCCTTGTTCTTGTCTCTTCCATGGAATAGATGTTATTTTATTATTATTTTTGGGTTCTTGCTCATAAATCCATCTATTTACAAGTATCTGAGTACAGGAGTCTAAACCCCACTTACTAAATTTGATAGTATGGATTGAATTCATTTTTTAGTGGGAGAAGAATGGGTGTATCAAATCGATGGGTGAAAGTTTTGCTAAGCAGGTTTTCTGCGGTTTGTGGGTTGGAGAAGATGGTAAATTGGTACTTGGGATGAAATCGATTTGATACAGTGACACAATATTCCAAATCTAGCTAACATCCATGATTTATGTTTGATAGTTACTATCAATCCAGTGAATGCAAAGAGCTAATGATTTTATCTTAGATTGGCGGACTTAACACACACAACATTGCACTCCTTTCAGTTTCAATATGGTGCTTATTCTTGGGCAAAGAATCCAACTTTACTCAGTGGAAGAAGTTTGTTGGCATTGCAAAAATTCTACACAATCCTTCTAGCACCCATGCCTATTGTTGGACGATAAACTCAAAAGGAAGTAGAAACAATTTAAAAAGATGTACTAGGAGGAAGATCACGATATTAGGACATTTGCTAGAATTGTCAATGTATTTATTTTGTTACTGTTGTTGCTTGTAGACAATTACTATTCCATCTGCCCACATTGCTAGTGTTGTTGTTTATAGATAATTTTTATTAGTGATAATTTTCATGGGAAACATGCAATATTCAATATATGGATCAATGAGTTCTCTTCAAAATATTTGGATACCAAAAGTGACAAAGAAACCTCTCTGAGCTCAATCCATGTGTTTCCCCCAAAATGTATGACGCTGGTGTTAAATATGAATCTCTGAAACACTAGACCCAGCCTGGAAAAAGTACTCTGCAACTGTACCCTATGGTTGTCACTGATTTTATCATCTGTAAATTCACTAAAAATACTCGATACAACGTTTCCTCCATCACGATCTTACTACTCTAGGACAACACCACGCAACCTATCTGTATGGAAATCAATATGGGCAAACTCTTATACGAGAAATGCTTTGGCAATTTCTGGCTAGTTTAAAAAACAATTTATCTGACCCTATGTTTGTGCTGCCCTTAAAAGGTGTGTTGTTGATGCTAATTATGAACCCCTGAAACATTAGACATAGGCTTAAATAGAGACTGCACAGTTGTATCCTATGGTTGCGACCGATTTTATTGTCATTAAATTCACTGAAAATATCTTACACAACACTTTCTCCATCACTATGTTGTTGTTCTATGAGATTTCCTTACCAAACTTGTGAGTCTTGGGCGAGTGGTGCTTCATTGCAAGTTTAACAACAATTTAATTTATCAAGGATTCCTATGTATTATTGAATATTCTTAAAAATGCACCTTGCAATTCTAATTGAATCTATCTCATTATGTGGTCCATCTTACTGTTTCAAACTAGTGATCTTCTCATCTAACAAAACCCTGTAAATAATTGTCTCCATCAAGCTAGTCTCATATATTTTAACATTGGTGAAAGTATATTGACCTGTATAAAAGTACTCTTCTTTACCTGTTACCAATAGCTATTTCTAGAGTGACATTGATATAAATCAAAATTAAGGCCACCCAATAAATATTTTTGACACCATGTAAAAGAGTACTTCAAGACCATAAATTGCCTCTCTCTATCTATAACAAAAATTTGGCATAAATGTCCAATAATTCAATTGGATGATATTATTTATTTAATTTACAACCTTGACCCTCTTCTGGTCAAGTTGTCCAACTTTTTATAGTTTCTTCAATGGTGAATTAAATAGTTTGATTCCAGGACAATTTCACAGTGTACATCCACTCACATGTAAAATGGTAAAAAAAATAGATTCAATTTTGAATCAATCGATTTTGAGCATTTTTGACATTACGTTATTCTATGTGAAAGTTACAAGAGCTCATAATCTACTTTGCCAAATCAAATCACTACTTCAAACCTCAATATTGCAAATATATATCAACTACCATAAAACTAGAAGAAGATTCAAATCATCCCTTCCATAGTATACCTTAGATGCTCCAAAAAAGCAGGTGAAAAGCATATTCTTCCTAATAGAATATAAATCAGAGGGAAAATAAATCAAGTTCCAAGCCATTTACAAGAAAGAACTATAGCCTTCAAAAAACAAAGCTTAAAAAGTAATCTTGTTCTCAAGGAAGAGAGACAATGATTGAAGGACATTTTTAGACATGCTCATTATTTAAGACAAAAGAATTATTGCATTTGTGGAAAACACTAACACTATCCACTCTTATTGCAATAAAACATTATAGATTAGAAACAACCAAGCATTGATGTACAAGTCTGAAAAACAAAAAATAAAGCAATTACACAATCAAGTTTACCTTTCTTAGTAGTAAATGAAGAAGCATTGCTATATATTAAAATGGATAGCTCCAAAAAGTAAATATAAAAGTTGGTAGACAAATAAGATTACGCTTCTAATGATAAATCAAGAAGCATTCCCTATATCGATATCTTGACAAGATACTTTGCCCTAAATTGTGCAACAACGTCGAAGTATTATGAACGTGTTTTGGAAAAAAACTTTAATAGAATCCATGTAGATGAAATGTTAAATGTGAGTCTCATCTAGCTAAAGAAAACATATAAAACAACAAAGCAATACCAAAACAACAAAACTGTCATAGATCTTTGATATATACTATGAAGAATTTTATAAACGGTGAATCCATTTTTTTATTTTTGCCTCACAGTGACAATAACAAGACACGTTTACGATAACAATCTTCTATCATTGGAGATTTCAATCAATCAAATCTTCTATCAATATAGAGTTTGAACAAATGTTTTATCAATCCAGAGTTTCAATCAATCCTCTTAGCATTTTGTTTGATTTGATTGATTTAAAATGGAACATAATCCCTGGAACAAATTTTACGGAGTATAAAAAGTTCGCCAATTATAACCAATTAATTTTCACTTAACATATTAAAGAAAACACTCAAGTGCAACCTATTGCCACAACTTTTTTTTTTGAAAACGAATCTATCATATTGTTTTAGCATATTGCACATTCGCTAAAGATGGTGTAAAAGTTAATTATGAAAATATTAAAAAAAAGACAAATGATTTTAAATATCAGGGCAAGAACTATATGAGGAAAATGAACCATCAAAGCATGATCTACTTAACTTATAATTTGACCCAGTACCTATGACAACATAAATTGTTACGCTACACATGAGAATATTTGGTTTTCCAATAGTTGGTTGCCCCCTTGTCATGCTTCTACATGGATACGGAGTTCAATGACATTGCATGCTATTGCCATATTCAATGATTGGGGATGGAATTGTTATGGTATTGTATGAAGAGAGGCGTATTGATGTGCCAAAGCTTTTACACTCTATTATGGATTAAAATTTGTCAATCCTATGCTTAATGAGGTTCCAGTTCTTTATTGTTCAAGTAGCTTTTGAATGTTTGTTAACATTTAGTAGAAAACGTACTTGGTAGTTGCATTTTGCATAAATAACCTATAAGTTATTGTGACATTCAAAATCCAAGATATAGTTCCGTCAACGCATGGTATTACATGTGTATAGACAAAGGAAAAACAAACAACCCATGCCTCCATTACAAAAAAATTAATAAATAAAAGGCTTCACAAATTACAAAGTATGCATTACAAACAATATTTAAACTTTGTATTAGGCTCTTAAATTCAATGAACCCATTAATTATATAAAAACTTGACAAGTCGATCAAATAGTGAGTTAAGAAAGTGTGAATTTACACACATGGCATCTTACCTAGATTTGACTAAGGCCTTCTCCCATATGCGACTACAGATAATAGGGTGGCATATATCAAAGCCTCGAACAACCTCCTTTTAAACATGTAGGTTGAGAAGTTCTTATGTGGACTCATGCTTTCTCATCCTAAAGCCATTTCTCATGTCTTATGTTACGTACACTAAGATAACCTATAGGGATAACATGTGAATTGCAACTGGTAATGGAGCCCTTTGGAAAATCACACTATTAGTTTATTACTTTAATGGTTCTAATCATAACTTTAACTCACGACATCTTTGATCAAAACACTAAACATTGAGTTGATATCACATACAATTGATATTATAGATATTTTGCAGCCATCTTAGTGATGGACTTGTTCACATTGCTTGCTTCCTTTCCTTTTTTTCAGAAGAAAAAATCCTATGCTTGGTATTCAGTGATGAATCAAAGGACAAATTACACGACTGGTATAAGACCAAACAAACATCAGCATATCAAGAGAGACTGATCTGAACAAACATCACAATATGTGCCAGACCACATAAGTTCAAACCTCAACATGAAAAGGAGAGACCCAAGGAGTTCTCCTATGACATCCATACATATATCCAGAGAGCACAAAGAGCGACTAGAAGGCACCTCCAAGAAGATCCAAGTTCCCACAACTAGCAGAAAAAAGCAAGGTTCTGCTACAATACACAGTGCCCAAAAAGAATAAGGAGCCTAGCTTCGACACATAGCTCAAAAGAACATAAATTCACCAATCTCAGAAACTGACCCATCAAAAAACACAGATATATGGCAAAGGCCTAGGTCTAACAACAGGGCCTCGTTGGAGAGGCCATCTTCACACTAGTTGTGCTCTCTATATATATGCTGGAAGTCTAGTTTGAGAAAGTTTGGCATCATTTGTCTGATGGCCTCACAACAACAATCTAAAACAAGGCAAGTTAGAGTTTCCTTACCCAATGCCCAGTTGATGGTCACTGAGGAATCACCAAAGATGTATAAAGAGAGAAGCCCCAAAGATTTTGCCCAGAACAAAATATCCCACAAGACCAGCAATTCAGCCCTCGTATTTGCACTCAAACCACATCCCATCTTGACATGAAATTAATGATTAATGCTGATAGCTAGCTAAACCCTAGCCCCTTCTTTTCCTTCTGCTGCAGCACCATCAAATAAACCAACCGGATAGACCAAAACAGGTGCAAGGCCATTGACTCTAACTTTTTTTTCTTTTTTTTTCCTGATATTGGGAAGCTATGAATATAAGAATCCACCTTATTGGTGAGAGCATAGGGAGCGATTCTTTTTCCTCGAAAATGCCTTTATTTCGTGCATCCAAATGCACTAGAACACAAAAAAGGGGTGTAGTAGTGAGAGAGACTGTGGATCACCCAGTAGTCCAAGAACTCACATTGGTTGCTTTCTACATGAACTTGAGATACATATTGTTAATATAGTTAAACTTTTGGACTATAATCAGCCTTTTGATTATCAACATAAGTATTTAAGGAATTCAAGAAGTAAAAATATTTTATGTTTTTTTATTTATATAAATATATTTCTTGTATTTATTTTATAACAGGTATATGTATTGTTAGGGAAAAACAAGTTAATTGAATAAACCATCGAATAAATCATCGACAACAATGAAGATAAGAGAAAAATAAGTCTGAATTAATCTCGACACGTACATGTGTATTGTTTTTTGACTTACCAATGTTAGTTAAACCAAGAAGCAACCATATGTTGTCGTGGATTAGCTCCAACATATAACAACCTAGATAAAATATGTGAATTAAACTTTTTGGAGGTGCCATAGCCGCACTAGGCCTTGTTGCTAAGCCCTAAATCTCAATGGCTTCACTTAACATATCTTTTGACTTATTTCACAACCGTGATAGCAAACAACCAGACTAGAGATTCTCAAATGCATATGAGTATTTTTATGAAAATGACTTCTTATATTTGTTTAAAGTGGCCATTAATGAGTATTAATTAGGTTCGATGAATTGGGAACTAAGCTTCGTTGGAGGCCTTTTGTTGATAGCTGGTCATAAGACCAATTGGATCATTGGCCATAAACTCAAGGACATTTTAGAAGCCTTTCATGGCTTCACTGATCTTTTAAACTCTTTCTTCTACAGAAATGTCCTTGGCTATGTCGAAGTCTACAATTGTCTTTTAGACTTATTCAGCAGCTATTGTCACCTCCACATACAATTATTAAACTGAGATAACATTTGTGTGATTAAGTTTTAGGACCATCAATTTTTAACTTACAAAAAATACTGTTAGTATACACGTATATGTTTAAAAAACAAATAAATAAAATATGAACAAATTTATTAAAAAGATAAATTCAATGAATGACACTAACATGTTTTCTAATATTATAATATTGATTCTACAATGTCATAAAAATGGTTTGATGAATTAAATGCTCTTGATTATAGCTTTATGCTTAAAGATTAGAAAACTATAAAGATAATTTTATGGATAACAACCCAATAAGCTGTCCAAACACACTCATTTAAGACAACATAAACATTTTTTTAAAGAAATCTCAAATTTTAACTGATGAATTTGGGTAATCCACCGTTTCATTTCCGATTGATTTGAGATTATTCCTATTAAAAGTGGGATTATCAAATGCGATGAGTCAAATTAATGGTTCATTGATCTAATATTTAATGTTAATTTAAACAACTATAGTCAAATTTATTTACGGTCGTTGGCTTGGATATTATAAATCCATTTTTTCTTTTAAATTAGCAAGGATCGAAAGGGATCAAATCTCTTAGGTTGCAAACTCTTTTTTTTAGAGTGGAAATGTTGAAGAAATATCAACTAAATGTTTATGGTTTTAATTTGCAGTTTTATATTAATAGTTTATTATTTTCTATAAATGACACATGCAAGTTCCAGGATGAGCACGAAAGGACTTACACATATCCCCCTACTGGGTTGTAAAATGCGCATCTTCGACACAATTATTCGAGTTTGAATCTTGTAAAGCAATTAGGAGGAGACACTTAAAATTAAGTCATATGTGTGCTACAAGTGGATACAATCCAAAATTATTTAGGCAACTTAGATACCCTTGAATCACGGTTTCTTAAACCATAAGTTATTTACTCAAACCACTAATAACCTAAGCCCGGTGGGCTAGCTCAAGTGGTCGAGTGCCAAAAGTTTTTTTCAAAAGAAAAAATTCTGTCCTTGGTATTCATATTGAATCAAAGGGCATAATACATAACCGGTGTTAGACCAATACAGACATCAGCAAGAGTGATGATCCAATCCAACAGGAAGAAAGGTCAAGACCATAAAGGTCTATACTCAGCATACAATGATGGAGAACATAGAGATCCCTGAAAAGACAATCAACCGTCTATCCGAGAGCACAAAGAGAATCCATAAGACCCCTCCAAGAGGACCATCATCATAGATCAAATACAGATCAAATGAAGTTCCAAAACCAGTACCAAAAAGAGAGAAAGAGCCTAGCTCTGGTACTAAAATAATAAACTTAGAAGAGTTTGTAATCTCCATACATACTGACAGAATCGTCATATAACTCAAATATATGACATAGGCCCGAGTCCAGATCCAGGGCCTTTTTGGAGAAGCCATCAACTACAGTTCCCAAAGAATAGGAATTGAATACGACAAAAGTAGAATGGAAAATGAAGCAGAAGGAGGCACTAATTTGGTCTTTCTCTGGGAGCAGTCTGTGCCCAGACTATTGTAACAATTTTATTCCATTTTTTATAAAAATTTCTTCACCCGTTTCCATTAAAGAAAAAACTTTAACAATCTGGTATGAATAATGGATATAAAATTATATATGTTAACCTTTTTTTAACAACTAGCTATCTTCACAAAACTAAGTGCTTGATTGTATCTATCTACATTCACCAACCACTTTACTTGTGGCTATGGTAGTCCATATAATAAAAACATATATTGATATAATAACATCCTACACATTTAATTATTGTATCTCAGAAAAATTCTCACATTAAAAAGAATATTATCTATTATTTTAAATAAATTAGTACACAGTTTACATTTATAAATTTTTTATAATAATACATGTTTTATTTACTTAAATTATGCATGCAGAGGATTCCTTGTTCTCATTTATCTAACTCATAGTAAACTACAAGTTTAATGTTTAGAGGTTTAACAAGTGACCCAATCCTGTAAACTCGTGTTGGGATTTGTTCCATCCTCGTATTTTTTACAAGAATAATACTCTTGTATGACAGAAATACCAATACATGCTTAATGTTTGAAAAGGTTAAGAAACAGATTTAAATATGGAGTAAACTTTCTACACGACCATTTGCACTGATCGGACGACCTGGCTCGCGTGAGCTGTCACATCACGTGTTGCTGGTCGTTCGATCGGTGCAAATGGTCGGGTAAAAAGTTTACTCCTTTAAATAAACATTCGACTCATAATCAATAGTGTGTCTTTAACTATTTCACCACATATCCATTGCTACCTAATAATAGTAATTATGTAGAATCAATAAAATAACCATTTAGCATATGATAAATTAATTAATTTTTTTTAACAAGAACTTTTAGAGTTTTATATTGAATAGGTGGCAAAGCCACAAAACAAAATTACATCAGAGAGGTCGATAATATTTTTCATCTCATAATCGTAGTTGGAACATAAAAAATCAGAAAAAAACAAACAACCTGCAAGAAACACAATCCATCCCAACTCAAAAGAGATTAAAGAGCTGAGGCAATCCTAATTGCTGAGAACCCGGATTGACAACATTAAGAACTTACATAAAATCATACTGGAAAGATCCTTCTCCCAAAAAATTAAAGGCATACATAGTATCTCTGGTTCTAACTTGAACGAGGAATTAACTTGAACTGATATTCAATAAAGCCCAAGGGTGCTCTAAAACCAGAACTTTCCTTTTTTCTTGAAAACACTGGCTCATGCACTGCTGAACTCCATCAAAATAAGTCAAAAGCATATAGCATGAATTCAAATCCAAGAGACGGTCTACATATAATACGATCTTCCTTCCATACTTAATCGACCTCAACATGATAACACACAGATTATGCAACTAGCAGGCATTTGACCGTGCTCAGATTTGGGCATTTTCCCTTCCCACGCTAACCATCACAATACACGACTCAAGATGGGATCGCCTCTTTGAAAGAATGATGCAATGTCCTCGAATTTGTTCAGATTCACCTCAAAAAACTAACAAATGTTGATTTTCCTGAAAATTTGAAAGAGGAACAACCATTATTGGCCGGAATTCTCCCAGCAGTTAACCAGGGCAACAAAATTACTGAATGCTTATGGTATTGAGTGGAAAGAGCTAGTCTCCCCATTAATACTAAGAGATCCAGGAGAAAGGCAACATGCCTTATTTTCCAGAGCATCTAATGATTTATTTAGTTCTCGTAAAATATGAACTACCTCAATCTTTGCAAATGCTTTTAGATTTCTCTTAATTCGTTGAAGAATTGCATTCAAGGAAAAGTTACTGAGGCTAACCGAAGAGTTTAGAGAGTTTATCAGAAGCTCAGAGTCACCATAGATTAGAACCGCTTGAAACCCTTTTTCCTTAGCCAACTGGGTTGCCATTAGCAAACTGTAACCTTCTGCCTGATTGTTGGTCATGATACCTTGCCCCCAACAGAACCTGAAAGTAGATAGTCTATTCGGAGATAGAACCAGACCACCAACACCTGAAACCCTGGGATTCCCTTTTGAAGCTCCGTCGAAAAAAATGACAGCTGAAGGGGAAATCCACCACATTCAGCTTTAGCTAGGTTCCCCAAACCCCTACAGTTCCAGGAGTTTACTTGCATTACTTACCCAAAGGAGAGGGAGTAATTGCTCCCTTTGGAGGTCTGTCTCTTTTATTCCTTCCATAAGACATCTCTATAGTAGCCTGACTGCCTTGGGTCTTGAGCCTTTCTGCCTCTGCTTCTCGAAGTTCCTTCTGAGACTTCCTGCCTTTTTTGGATTGCTCAAAAGACTCATCTTCTGAAGAACAAGAACTAACTCCATGCTTCTTCTGCGCAATATCTGCATAAGAGGGACTAATCTCCTTAGGAAGAGGAGTAACTTTAGGAATTAGAAAGGAAGAATCAACTTGATCCTTTAGAGCAATAGATTCATCTGTACCAATTTCTAGAGTATCTAATTGCTCCATTTCACCTTCTTCAAGAATGTTTTCAGAGAAACTTAAAATAGAGAATGAATTAGGGGCTGCCTTGGGGGAGACAACAACATGAGAAGCAGTAGGACCCTCAGCTGCAGGAGCCCCCGAGACAGATTTAACTTCTTTCCCTTTCTTTCTAGCTCCCTGGTTGGAATTTCCTTTCTAAACTTGAGTCCACTGATCTTCTTTCTCTATTATGGTGAATTCTTCTATTCTTTTTTTGCAACTTCGAGCAAAATGCCCATAACCATGACAGAACCGACATTTAAATGGTATTTTCTCATAATCCAACTCCTGAATATAGGACCACTCTGCTACTGTTAGCTGTATTGCTTCAGGGAGACCTATTTCCAAATCAACCTCAACACAAATTCTAGTGCAAGCATATTGGTCTTTCCTCTCAGCTCTGTCAATATATTTTCCCAACTTGTTCCCAATTATTTCTAGGGATTCCAAATTCCAACAATGTAAGGGGAGATGTGGAAGTCTCACCCATACTGGAACAGCAGAAGGGACATCCTACGAGGGGTCAAATCAGGGGTCCATTTATTCAAGTATAGACCCTAAGGACCCATGAAATATGGCATGTTCCGAAAGATCAGAGCACGGTCCTCCGCAGAGTCAAAAACAAAAAACAAAAAAGCCCCATCCATCAAAGTGACTACGGATATCAGCTGAAACAAGAGGCCTCCAGTTCCTCTGCACCCACCCATCTGTTGCCTTAGGGGAAGGCCAAAGGCCAGAGAATTGGCCAATAAGACCCCGATCAGCCAAGTTGAGAGCAGAACAACAGGTTCATTCAGCAGGAAGTTCCACGGAAGGGATATCAACCTTCTTAACAAATCTTTGAACTCCTCCCCCATTCCTCTTTCTGCCAAAAGCAATCAATATCTTAAAAGCCTCCGATTCAGGAGGAAGAGGAGGGACCCCTCCAGAATCCATAAGGGCTCCTCCACCAAAGCTAACCCTGCAGAGAAACAAAGAGTTCCAAAGAGTAGGCCACTAGCAAGGTCAAGCAAAAATCCCACCAAGAGGATAGTAACCAGCCCCCCAACAGATCCTCCACCAGAAGACCTCTTCAGATACAAAGACAAGGGAATCCCAACCAACCAGTCCAATCAGGCTAAAAAGAGCTACCAAAGCAACCACCAGCGGACAAGGAACCAACCGAGGATCAAAACACACAGCCAGGGCTGCAAACAAAAGCAAAACAGACTCCAGAGAGCCTCCAACTCGAGTAAAGGGAACAAAATCTTAAAAAAGAATCCTATCCAGAAGACCAAAGCCAGAGCAAAAGGAATCAAACAAAAGCTCAATTAGATCCTCACGCCACAGGTCAGAGTCCACACCTCTGGCTGCCAGACCACCAACAGAATGGACCACCAAGAAATTAACCAATCCAGAGAAGTTGGGCAAAGCTCAAGCTCCTTGTCAAAGTGACTTCCATCGATTTCCACCAGAACTAGCAAGTCACATCACGATCTCAACCAAGAATGAGAGAGCCCCTCCAAAAAGAGCAAGCCTAACCCACGCAGGAAACTGAAAGGATTCCTGAGCTAAGCCAGACCAAGAAATATTAACTTCTTGGAGCTAGAACCTGAGCCCGTCGAAACAGCAAATGCTTAATTTGTCCAGATCGGCAATTTGAAATCTGATTCAGAAAATTCAAAGTTCAAACCCAAGGAAGACATCCAAAAGAAGCAGAGAGCCTCTAAACTCTTGCAACCAAGAGGATTAGAAGAAACCAGGCAAGCAAATCCAACGCAAAATTTTTGAACAAAGTTTCTTGGAGCGAAAAACCAAGTTCTATTAAATATAACTTCGATAAATTAATTTTATTAAATAATTGAACAAAATGAATTACAAAGTTGTCTAGCAGTTAAGGTTGGAATTATAAGTTTTAGGTGTTAATAATTACAAAGTCAAATTAATCTATAAGGCAGGGACTTGAAGCTTATAGCTACTATCTACCTTATAATCTTTATATCCTCAAAAGCATGTCTTTGATATTATCTATACTTTGGGATGCAATATGAGGTTTTCATATGCATATTTCATGGTTGAATCACAAGTAACAAGATTTGATAAAGTTCTCAGAGTATTTGGCTTGCCCATTTCTCAACCATCTTTATATAGAAAAAGAAATGCTTTATAATTTTTTGTTAGCAATTATAATATTAGAGGGCTCTTTTCATCAAAGTGTGGTTTTGTTATCCGTCTTGAATGTTTGCAAATTTAGCATTGTATTTTGACTGATTGGGGGCATACATTTGCATTGGTTGGCACAGTGGGGCAACCCGTTCAACAACTGAAGGTATTTCAAGGATCCGTGCCAATGTTTTTCCTACAAAGCCAAAACCAAGGAAAACCAGTGGTAACTTAGTTGTCCATAAGAAGTTTTAAATTGGTCAAGGAAAGAGGTTTTTATTCATCATTTGGAAAGATCTTGGTGAGGGTGAGGTTCAACGTAGGTTTTTTTTTAGCAATCATGAGTGGGGAAAGACGTCACTGCCAGTTTGGAAAACTCCTTCGCTGTGACAAAAACCTTGCAAAAATATGCCTATAGATTTTACTCATCAAGTACAAAGGAAAAAATGATAATACCACCTTGGAAAACTCCCTGTCATTACAAGAAACTTTGCAAACTTTGCAGAAATACGCAAATATATTTTACTAATCAAGTAATGCTTAGTTTGCATTGAATTTCTAGGACATGGAAATAGAAGGACAAGGCTTGTTTCTTTTCTTTGTTAGAGATTTTAAATTCATTCCAATGGTTACACAGTTTATTTTTCTCTCGTTTAAGTCATTCTTCCTATTAGTTTGATATTAATGGAAATCTCATACTCCTAATCCATTCAACCACTTTAAGAAGTCTTTATTCCATTTTTCCATTCAACCACTATGTAGCTCATAACTAAAACGGCCATAAAGGTTAAGACCACGTGACAGTAAAGGCTGTAAGTCAATACTACGTTACACTAAATCAATCTAGGGAAGGGGATGGCTTAAGTACCTGATACAGAACTATGAAAAAATTGCGTATATATTTATAGAAATATATAGCGGAGTTTATCAAGCAGCTGATCCAATTATAGTGTGAACCACTGCAGAAGAAGATGTAGCATGCAAGATTTCCTGCTGAACTTGGGTGGAGGCACTGGCTACAGATATCATGTATCTCTGTATTATCCTATTTCCGCCAATATTCTCTCAACCATGGGTGCATTAGGCTCTTCTTTCTCCCAAGGTGTACCTTCAACTGTAAGTAGGTAGGCATGCTTGGTTGGCGTTATGGTTTCACGCATTAACAACTTGTAAATTGGCAAGAAGCGACCATCCAATTTTTTCCCATCAATATTAAATACAGCGACCCCGAGGGACTACATCCGTACTTGGGTTTGGATCTTTGGCTAGTAGAAACTTCTTGTTAGAGATAATGTAGAAATGTATTGATGGTGATTTTTATATATACGATTAATGATTTAACAGTTCCTAAGTTGAGTTATAGGTTCTGATCCATTCATGGATTAGTTTAGTTGTTGTTTACCTCTTCCTATGTTTGTCTCCTTCGTGTTTGTGCAAACCTTTATACTCTACACCTCCTCTCTCATTTCTAAATTGGTATCAGAGCCAAGGATCGGGCTGATGCTGTGAGAGCCCTTTCTGGCATGTTGTTGAGGTGCCCTTCGTGGCCTGTTGTGAGAGACTGGTGGCTTGAGAATAGAAAGAGATTGTTGCTGTCACATGCCCCAATTTGCAAAAACAATTTAAGGTTATTTGAGGAACATTGTGTTATATTTTATGCTAAGTTTTTAATTGATAACCAAGTGGGGTTAAGAATAATTAATGTAATTTAGAATATTTTATTTATAAATAAATAAATGATGAGACAATAGCTTAGGGAAGCTGTTAAAAGAGTGTTTACTGGTCACTTGTGGAAGAGATTGGGTGGAGAGTACACTGACAAATGGCAGCATCCTCAAACAACTTCCAATTGTTGCAGGTGGCAACTTCCATATATTTGTGGTCATGATTCTCCAAGAAATTGGAATTGAAGCAGGTGGCTCATTAAATGAAAGCTGGCCCAGAAGACCTAGGCATCTCTATAAAATTTCCCATTGAAGACAGCTGAGGCTGCTCATTCTGAGAGGTGATCATTCAGGGTGAATGAATTTACTCAAGAGAAATTCGATGGAGGGGATTACTGAAGTGAGTTTGAGGGGTTAACTGCTGAGACTGAACTTATTGCAGCTATTAGGCTGAAGATCTTATTGCTGTAAGCAGATTTGAATTACTGAGGTAATTTGACCAGTCAGGTGACAGAAGGTCTTAAGGTCATATTCTCCACCCAGTACTCTACCAAGAGGACCAGGAACAAGCTCGAGGGTCCTAAGGAAGCGATGTCTGAGCTTTCTCCAGGAGTTGGTTAGGAGGAACAACCTCCTTAAGCTGTTGTCACCTTATCATTGAGAGGTTCTATTTGTCTTCATGTTAATATATTTATTTACTGTCTTTAGTAAAATGTTTACTAGTTTTTCACTACAGGCATGTTAGTATTTAATTAGGGTTTATGAAGAAAGGAGTAACTGCGTATTGTTACATTTAGTAATTTGCAGATTATGTTAGAAATAGTAGTAAATATGCAAAATGAGAAATAAATAGAATTAGAATTCCATACTGTATTTTTTCACGCCTGGCTCATGCAGTTATCTAGTACAATTGGGTGTTTAGGTAGATATGATGATTTTTTTTACTCTGAATGAAAAATGTAGCTAAATTTTGCTTTAGTTTGCTTATGATTTATTCTGTAAAGAAGTGGTAAATAATGTCTGCATTAAATGTATTTACTTCAGATAAGAACTAAATATAGGTATGTAAAAACATTTAGTAATCATATTACTTATAGAACTATTCTAATACTAGTATTCTTTACAAAACACAAAACTTACATTTTAATAAATAAACATAGGTTTAGTAAACATGCTATCATCTAGGATTTAGGTTAAGATAATTTTCAAAACAATTTTATGACATTTGATTTTCAGACACTATGTGCCTCTGATCTAATACTAAAGTTTCTACAATAATCTAAATACAACTAACTAGGTTATTGAATGATAAACTTCATCCTATTCTCAATCTTGCAGTTTCTACCCTAAAAACTTCCTTTCTAAAAATCAAACAACTATAAAATTTATCAAAAGAAAATAATAAAACAAAGCTCTGAATCTTTCCTTGTAAAATTTATTCTTTCCCAAACTATAGGGTACACCTAATAATTAACCATTTTTGAGCCAAAAACAGAGTAAAATATTACTCTTAAATACAGTAAATTTCCCATAAAACATTGCACTGATTTTTTTTATAAATACATGATAATAATTAGAATATTATATAAGCAATTTGTTAAAAACAAAATCAATTAAAAAAAACTAACTCAAAACCTTTAGAACTAAAGGTCGAGGCTCAGGCCTGTTAACAAAATTGAAGTATGCAATATATATATATATATATATATATCTAACAGTAACCATACTTTACTAACAGGTTAAAAACCCTGTTTTTCTTTACAAATCCTGACTGATTCACAGTCTTTTCTCACCTACTAGAATCTATTTTAAAAACTAAAAATTAACTAGACAGAGGTTGACAACCTCAAAGAGTTTAGAGCTGAGCTCTATCTTTGTAAATAAAAGAAATTACATTGTTTAGGTCGTAAGGTAGAAGCACAAAAAAAAATACCAGTTTCCATCACGGCTACCAGAGCCTACTTCATCCCTACACAAAGTACCCTCTAAGGGTTTCTAAACTTTTACAAATAAACAAACAAGCTTTGAAACTTAAAGCAACAGGTAACGAAGGCCGTGTCTTTTCAACCACAAGAACCAACTTCCAACAACCACAACAATGTGCAGGATGAAACCCTCGTATACAACCGGGGCTTACCATTTTTGTATGCTCAAATGAAATTGAAGGGTAAGCTCGCTTTCACCTACAGAGTTGGAACCGGGAGAAGAACCTAAAAAAAAAAAACCGAATCCTTATCATTACAAGTTCTGTGTCTTTTCAACCATAAGAACCAACTTCCAACAACCACAACAATGTGTAGGATGAAACCCTCGTATACAACCGGGGCTTACCATTTTTGTATGCTCGAATGAAACTGAAGGGTAAGCTCGCTTTCACCTACAGAGTTGGAACCGGGAGAAGAACCTGAAAAAAAAGAATACTTATCATTACAAGTTCTTTTTAAAATTTGTAAAACCCTTCTAAGAAAATTAATCAAAAATCGATTTGAGGGTAAGGTTTTACCTGATACTGTTTCGAGTTGAAGTTGAGGAGATATGACCACCCAAGGTCGTATTGGCATCGTGCTGGAGGACAAGAAGACTTTGAGTCACCTCTGCGAAGGGAAAACAAGAAAATCGACTCAACCAAATGAAGATTTACTCCTGGCAGAAGCTCTGATTGTTCAGTTGCAGGTTCAAGATAGGTATAGCCCTCGAGCCACGAAGAAAAGCCAATCTCCACTCTTACTGTAACTTTTAAAACCATTAGAAAGACTAAAACCACTAACGACCTCTCTCAACAGTCAAGACGTGGATTATGAAAGTAAAATGCCAAACTTAAAGGTGGCTATAGGTCTTCCGTGGCCGCGAGCTCTCATCTCGGCCAACAAGAAGGAGAAACCCTTGGTCTGCATAGCTTTTGCGTAGGATTTGGAGTCTTTAAGTCAACCCATGAGTGGATGAGACTATACCACGTGTCTCCCCAAATAATTTCTCTAGCGTGGGTAAGTTCTATAGTCAGCGCTACAAGAATAAGATTTTTCAATCAACCTTTAATCATTAAAACAATACATTGTGTTATGATTACCAATGATATATATTTTGCCATGGAGATTAGCAAAGCATAGATTTTAAACCATAACTTATGATACGAAGTACTATAGACTATTCCCAGTTTTAATTAATTTCCTTTTATTTCATTTGCTAAGACATTGTATAAAAATAATGCAAAGACTACTAATCAACTTGCATAAAGTCTTAGTCATAGCTAAAGGTGCATCCATTTTGAAATGGAAGATGCATATAAAATAAAATAAGAGAACATCCCTAGTTAATGAAAGACCTAGGATAAGCTAAAATGATATACACCTTTGGATGTTAAGTTGTAGGAGTTTAGAGTAACTCTTATTTAGCAAAAGTAGGCTAGGATGGTGGTTTAGGAACTACTAAGTAGTTCTTGTTTAAGATTCATTTTATTGATGATCAAAACTAGAATCCAATGTGTGCTCCAACTAAGCAAAAGACGGAGTACCATAAATACATCTTAGCGAAAATCCAGAGTTTGAAATGGAAGATGCATATAAAAGAAAATAAGAGAACATCCTTAGTTAATGAAAGACCTAGGATAAGGTAAAATGATATACACTTTTGGATGTTAAGTCGTAGGAGTTTAGAGTAACTCTTATTCAATAAAAGTAGGCTAGGATGGTGGTTTAGAAACTACTAAGTAGTTCTTGTTTAAGATTCATTTTATTGATGATCAAAACTAGAATCCAATGTATGCTTCAACTAAGCAAAATACGGAGTACCATAAATACATCTTAGTGAAAATCCAGATCAAGTTTGCTTTCTACAAAATATTTGGTGCTCTTGAACTCAAAACAAATAGTAATTTGATTGTTTCCTTGTCATAGTAACTAGGAAACATTTTATAACTATGCAGACGCAACTTATTATACTTTTATTTTGGGAGTCATAATGACAGAAAATAATTAACTTTACCTCCTTGAAGACAAGCAACATAGTAAACTTTTTCTAAAAACTAGCATCTTAATCATGCTAGGAAAGTAGCTTCTTGACGTGAATTTAAATAACACCTACTGGATCTTATGCTTACCTGCTAAACCTGTAAGGAATCAGCAGTCCAATTGAGTTAGTGGAATGCTAAGTAAGTCTCGATCTCATACAAGAATTCTTACTTACTTGATAAAAGTTAATCATCAATATATCTAGCAGAAGCAAAATGCAAGTCCTTTTCTAACTCTGATAGAATTAAAGCTGTTAATTCATTAATAGTACTAACACAGGTTTTTAAGATTACATCCTTTAGTTTACAGGTTCTTTTAAAGAAGCAATCCCATGTTCTTTTATAAACTGTTTCATTTTCCGCTAATCATTAGCAGTTACTTAGCTGTGACTTTAGACATTTTATGTCACTTAATTTTTTTTAATTTTTTACGAATTTTTGGGTTATTACATGTGGCATTAGAGCACAAGGTTCGAACACTAGGCCTGAATGTAGCTCAATTTGCTTATGTGGAACAATAAATTTAAATAAATATGCTGATGTTGTTTTCTTTGAATGATACACAGAGAATTTTGTTTCTGAGTTAATGACAGGTATGGATACATTGGAAGAATATGCAGATGAGGAATCTCCTTACATTTAATGAGATAATCTTAAAAAAGAACCTATACAAGAAGATATAACCAATAATTATTCCGAACTACTACAAACAGTTAAAGAATTAAAATCAGAGATCGAATCAGTTAAGAAAGAAAATGAGAGGATTCTGAAAGCTCAAGAGGAGTCAAATCAGATCTTAATAGAAAGATTTCATACTGAGGGAAAGGGTAAAAGAACCGAGTCTGAAGATATAGGTTATCAACATAAAGATAAAAAGACTAAACACGTTAAAAATGAAAGTAGCTCATCTTCCGAAGTATATGGTGATTTATATAAACAAAGCTCTCATTATACTAGTGACAGTAGTGAAGATAACCACCATACTAGGAAAAGAAAATATAAACTTTATGAAGAAATCTCTGGGAGTTCAAGAAGATCAAGCCGCCAACATTTAATGGAGAAACTAAGAAGGGGGAAGAAACAGAATCTTGGCTATCTGAGATGAAGAAATAATTCCAAATTTATAACTACTCTAATCAACTGAAGGCCAGGATGGCTATTTATAATCTTACAGGAAAATTTGATATATGGTGGCAGGACTTAAAAAGAGTAAAAGGTATAAGGGAGAAAAACATAAATTGGAGCACATTCAAGAAATTTTTCAAAAAGAAATTTTTATCTAAGCAGTACTATGAGGAAATGGCTAAGGAATTCTATGAGTTAAAACTGGGTACAATGAATATGAAAGAACTGAATAGTAAATTTCTAAGTCTGCTCAGGTATGTGCCATATATTGTGGACGAGAAACCTAAGGTACAACGGTTTCTCAGTTGTTTACTTTATCATATAAAGGACAGGATTGAGTATGACAATCCGAAAACTTTAGAAGAAGCAATGAGAAAAGTGAATTTCTGTTTTGAACATAATCGTGAAAAGGAGAGTATGGCCAACTAGAAGGCCAAAAGGAATAATAATTTTAAACAAAAGAAGAAAGAGTTTGTACCTAATCGAAATTCTAAAAATAATAACATCATAAATTTTTCTAGTAAGAATTTCCAAAGGAATAAAAATAATTCACAGACCAAATCGAATAATCAAAGGAATAAAGAATTTGCAAACAACCGCAGTAACTATACAAAGAACTTTGAACGAAAGGAACCCATAAAGTTGGGAATGCAATGGTCCGCATTATGCATCAGTTTGTCCCAATCGGAAGAAGACTGTTAGCAACATACACACAATATAGGAGGAGATGACTGTTGGTGATCTAGCGAGGACAATGCCTAGGATCAATGCAACATTAGAGAACCGGAAAGTAGATTATCAAACTCACATCACAAGGACTTCACTTAGTGAACCTCTCACATACCACGTGCGATCGTGGGATATTAAATAATACCCTTAATTTCAAGAGATATTGACCCAAACTCTTTTTGTTGAAACCCCCTCCCAATACTTAAAACCTCCTCCCCACCCCTTTTTATACCTCAATCCTTATAAACCACCCTACCCACCCCCACCTTAAAACCCTCACCCCCCCAATACCTGCAATATATTGGTTCAATTTTTTATAATTTTAAAACCCACAATATGAACTAACATGATAAGATATTGGCCAACAAGTGAAGCCCCCGTGGTCAAACTGCAATGGTGGAAGTGGAAGGTAAGATAAATCAAATATCTATATCTATTTTAATTGATCCAGGAGCTAGTTTAAGCTATATTTCTCCTAATTTGGTAGAAAAGTGTAAGCTTCCAGTTGAAAAGTTTGCAAGTTCTTGGTTAGTTCAGTTAGCTACTAGTGCAAAGAGAAATGTAATTAGCTTTGTAAAGAATTGTACAGTAACTATGGATCAGTTTGAAACTTTTGTTAAGCTCAATGTACTACCTTTAGGTTCATATGATATATTAATTGGTATGGATTGGTTAGAGCAGCATAGGGTGATCTTGAATTGCTTTGATAAAACCTTTACTTGCATAAATAACGATGGAAAGTTAATAAGTGTAAAGGGAATCCCTAGGAAAACAACCGTAAGGCAGATCTCTGCTCTACAGCTTAAGAGAGCTGTTAGGAAAGGCTGTAAGGCTTATGCAGTAACAGTAATCGATGAAGAAAACATGAACAACATAGATAAATTAAAATTGGAAGATATACCGATTCTAAAGGAATATTCAGATGTATTTTCGTAAGAAATTTCGGGACTGTCTTTGAAACGGGAATTAGATTTTACTATTGAGTTGGTACATGGTGCAGTTCCTAGCTCAAAAGCCCCTTATCGAATGAATATACTAGAACTAAATGAACTTAAGTCACAGTTAAAAGAAATTATTGATAAGAATTACATTAGATCCAGTGTGTCTCCTTGGGGGGCACCTGTCATCTTTGTTAAGAAGAAGGATGGAACTCTACGACTATGTATAGATTATCGTCAATTAAATAAATGACTATCAAGAACAGATACTTGTTATCTCGCATAGATGATTTGTTTAATCAACTACATGGAGACATGGTGTTTTCAAAGATTGATTTACGATCTGGATATCACCAGGTCCGAATCAAAGATGAAGACATCTTTAAAACAGCCTTTAGAACTCGATATGGACATTATGAATTTGTCGTTATGCCCTTCGGGCTTACTAACGCTCCAGTTGTTATTATGTGTCTAATGAATGATGTAATGCACAAATATTTGGATAAATTTGTGGTCGTATTTATTGCCGACATATTAATTTACTCAAAATCTGAATAAGAACATAAAGAACACTTAAAAATTATCTTGCAAGAGTTATGAGAGCATCAACTTTTTGTGAAATTTAGTAAATGTGACTTTTTTAAAGATAAAATCCAGTATTTAGGTCATGTGGTGACTAAAGAAGGAATTTTGGTTGACCCCGAAAAGATAAAGACAATCGAAGATTGGCCAGTCCCAAAAGACGTAACTGACGTCCGATCATTCATGGGGATTACCGGTTATTACCGGAGGTTCATCGAAGGGTTTTAAAGAATTGTAAATCCTATAACCTCTTTGTAGAAAAAGGAGAAGAAATTTGATTGGAATCAGAAGTGCGAAGACATTTTTAAAAAGTTAAAAACATTATTAACCACCGGACCAATTTTAAGAATTGGTGACCTTAATAAAGATTTTATAGTATGTACTGAAGCATGCAATGATGGTTTAGGTGGAGTATTAACTCAAGAAGGACATGTCATTGCTTATGAGTCTAGGAAACTGAAGATTCATGAGAAAAATTCTGCGACCTAAGACTTAGAATTAGCTGTTGTCATACATGCCTTAAAGATGTGGCGTTATCATTTAATTGGAAGGAAGTTTATCTTAACGACGGATAATAAAGGATTGACATACCTGTTGGATCAACCTAACTTGAATGCTAGGCAAGCTAGGTGGCTAGCTTTTGTAAGTGAATACGATTTTGAAATTCAACACATTAAAGGAAAGGAGAATAAGGTTGCTAATACATTAGGTAGAAATGCAAAGCTGAATTTTACAGCAGCTATCAACACTTATACAATAGACTTGGAAGAACAACTTGAAGCTGGAATAGAACAAGATGAAAATTACCGAAAATTACAAGCAAAAGTAAAAGAGAATTTAATAGAAAGCCTAAGTACATGGTATAACTTGAATGAAAAAGGATTATTACTGTATAAAGACAGATTATACGTACCTAATATACCTAAGATTAAGTTATTAATTTTAAACGAAATTCATAAAAATCCTTATTCAGGGCATCCATGTTATCATAAAACTATAACCATGCTAAGAAAAAATTATTTCTGGCCAAACATGAAAAATGAACTGGCAGAATATATTGCTAGATGCTTTGAATGTCAGCAAGTAAAAACTGAACATCAACATCCAACTGGGTTACTTTAGCCATTGCCTATCCCTAGCTGGAAATGGGAGATAATTAGCCTTGATTTTGTTACTGGATTACCTAAAAATTAGAACTTAAATGACTCAATAATGGTAGTGGTTGACAAATTGAGTAAAGCAGCCCATTTTATACCTGTAAAAACTACTTATAAAGTTGCAAATATTCCTGATATTATCTTAAAACAATTTTTTCGGTTGCATGGAATATCAAAGGTGATAATTTCAGACCGAGACCCTAAATTTACAAGTAATTTTTGGAAATCCTTGTTTAAAGGATTAAATACTACGTTAAACTTTAGTACCTCTTTCCATCCTCAAATTGATGGACAGACTGAAAGAATAAATCAGGTATTGGAGGATCTACTCAGAATGTAAGTAAAGGAGCAGCCAGGTAAATGGGAATATTATTTACACCTGCTAGAATTTGCTTACAATAATCATTATTAAGCTTCAGCGAGGTATAGTTCTTTTGAAATTCTGTATGGAAGAAAATGCAATACTCCCATTTCTTGGAGTAATCCAGTGGACAGGTTAGTATTATGACCTGAATTATTGAAAGAAATGGAATTAATTGTAAAGCAGGTACAAGGTAATTTGAAAATTGCGTAAGACCAATAGAAAAATCAAGCAGACCTTAAACGAATTCCAAAGGAGTTCCAGGTAGGCGAACATGTTTTCATTAAGGCGAGATCCAAAAAGAGTTCTCTGAGGATGGGTAGCTGTGCCAAGCTAGCACCTTGATATTGTGGTCCTTTTGAAATATTTTCTAGGATCGGACAGGTAGCATATCAGTTAGCTCTACCACCGTATTTAAAAGTTCACAATGTTTTTCACATTTATGTATTAAAAAAATATGTACATGATACTACTCATGTTATTAATTGGAATGATGTGCAGGTGGAACTTGAAGGAGATTTTTTGGTGGAACCGGATTGTAACCTCGAGTGGAGGGAGATCTCGCTTCGGAACCGCACCATTGGTCAGGTGAAGGTGCAATGGAAGCACCTTAGTTCAGAGGAAGCCACCTGGGAATTAGAAAGTCATATGAGGGATGCTATCCAATTCTATTTCAGGGGAACTTTGAGGACGAGGAATAAATAACATCGAGGACGATGCTATAATTTAAGGGGGTGTATATGTCACATGCCCCAATTTGCAAAAACAATTTAATGTCATTCAAGGAACTTTGTGTTATATTTTATGCTAAGTTTGTAATTGATGACCAAGTGGGGTCAAGAATGATTAATGTAATTCAGAATATTTTATTTATAAATAAATAAATGATGAGACAACAGTTTAGGGAAGCTGTTAAAAGAGTGTTCACTGGTCACTTGGTGGAGAAGACTGGGTAGAGAGTACACTAACAAGTGGCAGCATCCTCAAACTACTTCCAACTGTTGAAGATGGCAACTTCCCTATATTTGTGGTCATGATTCCCCAAGAAAGTGGAATTGGAGCGGGTGTCTCATTAAATGAAAACTGGTCTAGAAGACCTAGGCATCTCTATAAAATTTCCCATTGAAGATAGCTGAGGCTGCTCATTTTGAGAGGTGATTATTCAGGGTGAATGAATTTACTCAAGAGAAATTCGATGGAGGGGATTACTGAAGTGAGTTTGAGGGGTTAACTGTTGAGACTGAACTTATTGCAGCTATTAGGCTGAAGTTCTTACTGTTGTGAGAAAATTTGAATTACTGAGGTAATTGGACCAGTCAGGTGACAGAAGATCTTAAGGTCATATTCTCCACCCAATACTCTACCAGGAGGACCAGGAACAGGCTCGAGGGTCCCGAGGAAGCGCTGTCTGAGCTTTCTCCAGGAATTGGTTGGGAGGAACAACCTCCTTAAGCTGTTGTCGTCTTATCATTGACGAGTTCTATTTGTCTTCATGTTAATATATTTATTCATTGTCTTCAGTAAAATGTTTACTAGTTTTTCAATACAGGCATATTAGTATTTAATTAGGGTTTATGAAGAAAGGAGTAACTGCATATTGTTAGACTCAGTAATTTGCAGATTATGTTAGAAACAATAGTAAATATGCAAAATAAGAAATAAATAAAATTAGAATTCCATACTGTATTTTTCCACGCCTGGCTCATGCAGTACTCTAATACAGTTGGGTGTTTAGGTAGATATGATGATTTTTTTTACTCTGAATGAAAAATGTAGCTAAATTCTGCTTTAGTTTGCTTATGATTTATTCTGTAAAGAAGTAGTAAATAATGTCTGCATTAAATGTATTTACTTCAGATAAGAACTAAACATAGGTATGTAAAAACATTTAGTAATCATATTACTTATAGAACTATTCTAATACTAGTATTCTTTATAAAACACAAAACTTACAGTTTAATGAATAAACATAGGTATAGTAAATAGGCTATCATCTAGGATTCAGGTTAAGATAATTTTCAAAACAATTTTCTAACATTTGATTTTCAGACACTATGTGTCTCTGATCTAACACAAAAGTCTCTACAATAACCTAAATACAACTACCTAGGTTATTGAATGATAAACTTAATCCTATTCTCAATCTTGCAGCTTTTACCCTAAAAACTTCCTTTATAAAAATCAAACAGCTGTAAAATTTATTAAAAGAAAATAATAAAACAGAGCTCTGAATCTTTCTTTGTAAAATTTATTCTTTCCCGAACTGTAGGGTACATTTAATAATTAACCATTTTTGAGCAAAAAACAGAGTAAAATATTACTCTTAAATACAATAAATTTCCCATAAAACATTGCACTGGAAATTTTTATAAATACATGATAATAATTAGAATATTATATAAACAATTTGTTAAAAACAAAATCAATTAAAAAGAAATGACTCACAGCCTTCAGAACTAAAGGTCGAGGCTCAGGCCTGTTAACAAAACTGAACTATGCAATATATATATATATATATATATATATATATATATATTGAACAGTAACCATACTTTACTGACAAGTGAAAAACACTGTTTTCCTTTACAAATCTTGACTGATTCACAGTCTTTTCTCACCTATTAGAACATATTTTAAAAACTAAAAATTAACTAGACAGAGGTCGACAGCTTCAAAGAGTTTAGAGCTGAGCTTTATCTTTTTAAATAAAAGAAATTACATTGTTCAGGCCGTAAGGCAGAAGCACAAAAAAAAAATACCAGTTTCCATCATGGCTACCAGAGCCTACTTCATCCCTGCACAAAGTACCCTCCAAGGGTTTCTAAACTTTTAGAAATAAACAAACAAGGTTTGAAACTTAAAGCTAACATGTAACGAAGGCCGTGCCTTTTCAACTGCAAGAACCAACTTCCAACAACCACAACAATGTGTAGGATGAAACCCTTGTATACAACCAGGGCTTACCATTTTTGTATGCTCGAATGAAACTGAAGGGTAAGCTTGCTTTCACCTACAGAGTTGGAACCGGGAGAAGAACCTGCAAAAAAAACCAATCCTTATCATTACAAGTTCTTTTTAAGATTTTTAAAACCCTTCTAAGAAAATTAATCAAAAATTTATTTGAGGGTAAGCTTTTACTTGCTACAGTTTTGAGTTGAAGCTGAGGAGATATGGCCACCCAAGGTCGTATTGGCACCGTGCTGGAGGACAAGAAGACTTTGATCACCTATGCGACGGGAAAACAAGAAAATCGACTCAACCAAACGAAGATTTACTCTTGGCAGAAGCTCTGATTGTTCAGTTGCAAGTTCAAGATAGGTATAGCCCTCGAGCCACGAAGAAAAGCCAATATCCACTCTTGCTGTAACTTTTAAAACCATTAGAAAGACTAAAACCACTAACGACCTCTCTCAATAGTCACGACGTGGATTATGAAAGTAAAATGCCAAACTTGAAGGTGGCTACAGGTCTTCCATGGCCGCGAGCTCTTAGCTCGGCCAACAAGAAGGAGAAACCCTCGGTCTGCATAGCTTTTGCGTAGGGTTTGGAGTCTTTAAGTCAACCCATGAGTGGATGAGACTATACCACGTGGCTCCCCAAATAATTTCTCCAGCGTGGGTAAGTTCTATAGTCAGCACTGCAACAATAAGATTTTTCAATCAACCTTTAATCATTAAAATAATACATTGTGTTATGATTGCCAATGATATATATTTTACCATGGAGATTAGCAAAGCATAGGTTTTAAACCATAACTCATGATACGAAGTACTATTGACTATTCCAAGTTTTAATTAATTTTCTTTTATTTCATTTGCTAAGACATTTTGCCATGGAGATTAGCAAAGCATAGGTTTTAAACCATAACTCATGATACGAAGTACTATTGACTATACCAAGTTTTAATTAATTTCTTTTTATTTCATTTGCTAAGACATTGTATAAAAATAATGCAAAGACTACTAATCAACTTGCATAAAGTCTTAGTCATAGCTAAAGGTGCATCCAGTTTGAAATGGAAGACGCATATAAAATAAATTAAGAGAACATCCTTAGTTAATGAAAGACTTAGGATAAGGTAAAATGATATACACCTTTGGATGTTAAGTCGTAGGAGTTTAGAGTAACTCTTATTCAGCAAAAGTAGGCTAGGATGGTGGTTTAGGAACTACTAAGTAGTTCTTGTTTAAGATTCATTTTATTGATGATCAAAACTAGAATCCAATGTATGCTTCAACTAAGCAAAAGACGAAGTACCATAAATACATCTTAGCCAAAATCCAGATCAAGTTTGCTTTCTACAAAAGTATTTGGTGTTCTTGAATTCAAACCAAACAGTAATTTGATTGTTTCCTCGGCATAGTAGCTAGGAAACATTTTATAACTATGCAGACGCAGCTTATTATACTTTTATTTTGGGAGTCATAATGACAAAAAAGAATTAACTTTACCTCCTTGAAGACAAGGAGCATAGTAAACTTTTTCTAAAAACTAGCATCTTAATCATGCTAGGAAAGTAGCTTCTCGATGTGAATTTAAACAACACCTACTGGATCTTATGCTTATCTGCTAAACTGTAAGGAACCAACAGCCCAATTGAGTTAGCGGAACGCTAAGTAAGCCCTGATCTCATACAAGATTTCTTACCTACTTGACAAAAGTTAATCATCAGTATATCTAGCAGCAGCAAAATGCAAGTCCTTTTCTAACTCTGATAGAATTAAAGCTGTCAAGTCATTAATAGTACTAACACGGGTTTTAAGATTACATCATTTAGCTTACAGATTCTTTTAAAGAAGCAATCCCATGTTCTTTTATAAACTGTGTCATTTTCTGCTAACAATTAGTAGTTACTTAGCTGCGACTTTAGACATTTTATGTCACTTGATTTTTTTTAAAATTTTTACGAATTTTTGGGTTATTACAGTTGCTGTTGCTTTGGTGATCGTGCTGAGGAGGAGCTTGTGTGTAAGGGCCATTATGTGAGAAGAGCTGTCTGCTGCTGTGAGGAGATCGTCAAAGAATCGTTAAACAAGAGGCCCGTGTGCTAGTAGAAAGCCACCGCTTGAAGTGTGCCCCAATCCTGTGAACGAGAGGCCGCCTGGAGGATCCGCATTAAGGTGCTGGTGTTAAGTTAAACAAGAAGAAATTCCTCTTGAGATCGTTGTCTTTGTGAAAGCCGTCATTGTGGGAAGCTGAAAAAGAAGGCCAAATATCTGCTGTAAGTGTGGGCCGTCGTCTGAGAAATTTGTCAATTCAAAGGGACAAGAGATCTTATAAGAGCCCAGCTGCAAAGAAAGAGCCTGCTTTGAGGATCCAAGTTTAGGATTCAAAGAAAGGAGCTATCTCAGCTATTGAAAATCTTGTGTGTGAACGTGACTGTGTGACGGCTTGCAGGTGTAAGAGGAAGACACAAAGGATTTCAAAAGGTGTCGTCATCCTAGAGTAGCGAATGCCCTTCGTGACCTGCTATTAAAGCCCATTGTGAATCGATGTGATTGTAAAGCTTGCGTGGTGATTCGTGAAGTTTCTATTGTTTGATCACCGTGTTAAAGAACCTGGCCGCTATGTGTATAGAGACCGATATCTGGAGAAAATTTGTTGCCAGTGATTAAAATAGTGCTGCCACATAAACCGTAGGTTGAGAACGTCGCCCTCCATAGGAAGGAGCCGTCGTTGAGAAACTTGGAGATCTGTAAAATCATTTCGAGGCGAATTTGTTGGAAATGATTTGGAAAGTCTGTGGAGATCGCTGCCTAGATTTACCTGTTTTGATTGCCGGAGATCGCTGCCTAAATATTATCAGACACTGTTTAAGGGAAGACGTAGCTTCAGATAGCTGCTTCGATTTCTGTGATAACTGTTGCTGAGGTCCAGTTCTTGAGCGACCTTGTTTGTTGACTGGAGAGTCCACGAAACAGCCTGGAAAGGGCCGACATAGCTGAACGAAGAGGAGCCTACATTGCTGCTGTCGCTGTTGTTTGAGAGGCTTAAGTGAGAACCGTGAACGCTGACGCCTTGTAAAGATTACTAGAGCCATGTCAGTTAGAAGGAACCTGGAACCTGACGCTTGGAAAGAGCGCTGCAACGTTAACGCTAGAAGGAACCTGACACTTGGAAGAGTGCTGCAACGTGATTGCTAAATGCTACCTGGTGAACTGATGAAAGTGGAATTTTTTGCTGAGATCGCTGCAAAAATTAGTACAGGAGGGTGGCCTGGAAAGAGTGCATTAAATCGTATTGAAAGGGTCGAAGTGCCTCGTGGTTTGAGGAGGAAAGAGAGGGCGTTAAATCGTAGTGTAAGGGCTGAAGTGCCTCGTGGTTTGAGGAGGAAAGAGAGAACGCTGCGGGATCGATGTGTGAATTCGTTGCTGAGAGTAAGAATGGAGATCCTGCGATCGACTGCCTCATGCCTGGAGAAGACCCGTCTCTGTGCAAAGACACATCATTGCAGTTAAAAGTGGACCCGACCCGACCCGATCTGACGCTGTGAAAGAGATACGCTCTTGAAGGAAAGATGAATATGGCTTCTGATATGATGTATAAATGCAATGCTGCAGTAAAGTTTGAATCTTAGCTTCGATATGATGATGAATGCATTTTTAAAGAAGAATTCTTTTTAATTAAGGTGGAAACAATGATGATAGATAATTTGTTGGCTGGAGTTGCAGCAGGTGAAGCAAAAATAGTTGATTTTGATGCAGAAGTGAAGAACATTGCAGATTGACTAGCAGAGCCAAAATATGCTCTGAAAATGTTGTCTGTGTTTTTTTTTATGGAGAACACACCATGTTTGCAGATGTTGATGAATTTGATGATATGCATCAAAGAGAGACATTGACACCGCTGAACTATGAGCTAATGCTACAACATTCCATTCCATTGAACAAGGTATAGTTGAAAATTTTGCAGAATTTGTAGAAGCTGAAAGAAAATCCAGGATAGAAGAAGTGCAACCAAATTCCAGAATGCATATTAAAGTGAAATATACATCTAGGTGTTAAGACTTGAAGTTCTCGAGCAGGAAACACAGAAAGACAAGCAAGTATCATCTTACAGCATGAAAGGTCAAGATGAAGGGGATTAGAATGAGGATTGAAGATTACAAGGTTTGGAGCCCTAGGAAACATATATTACTAAAATTGTTAAAGCCTAGATCTATAGGCATATTATGTATTGTGATCCATTTTTCTACAAAGGGAGGATGTTAGAGATAATGTTGAAATGTATTGATGATGATTTCTATATACAGGATTAGTGGTTTGACATTTCTAAGTTATAGGATCTGATCCATTATTTGTGGATCTAGCTTGGTTATTGTTTACCTATATATATGTAACTTTTATTTAGTAATATAAGCGTGATCTAGCTCCTTCTGTGTTTGTGCGAGCCTTTGTGCTCTACACCTCTCCTCTCTTATTTCTAAATGGGTATCATTGAGAAATGAGAGAGGAAGAGATGCAAAGCACGACGACTCGCACAAACAAAAGAGGAGGTATCACACTCAACTCAATTATATTACTGAATAAAAGTTACATATATAGGTAAACAATAACCAAACTAGATCCACGAATAATGGTTCATATCCTTTAACTTAGGAATTGTCAAACAACTAATCCTATATATAGAAATCACCATCAATACATTTCTACATTATCTCTAACATATTCCCTTAATGGAGAAATGAAACACATTACATAATATGTCTATAGATCTAGGCTTACACATCAACATAAACTTTAACAATTTTAGTAATATATGTTTCCTAGGGCTCCAAACCTTGTACTCTTCAATCCTCCTTCTAATCTCCTTCATCTTGACTTTTCATGCTGTGAGATGGTACTTGCTTGAGAACTTGAAGTCTTCATGTCTAGATGTATATTTCACTTTAATATGCATTCTTGAATTTGGTTGCATTTCTCCTATCCTAGAATTTACTTCAGCTTCTACAAATTTTGCAAAATTTTCAACTATGCCTTGTTCTATGGAACGCTGCAACATCGACTCATAGTTCAGCAGTGTTAATGTCTCTCTTTGATGCATATCATCAGATTCTTTAACATCTGCAAACATGGTGTGTTCTCCATCAAAAACACATACAACACTCTCAACATCCTTTGCCTTTGCAAGCCAATCTGCAATGTTCTTCAATTCTGCATCAAAATCAACTATTTTTGCTGCACTTGCTGCAACTTCGGCCTCCAAACCTTGTACTCTTCAATCCTTCTTCTAATCCACTTCAGTTCCAACATTCTTTGTTAGACCTAGTGGAAATAGAACTCGATTGTGCAATACTAATTCGTTCAACAAGAAGCCACTACTGGAAACAGTAGCGAGCAACCCCTTCTAGTAATAGAAAAGTTTGGTGAGGATGCTTCCTTGTCTCTTGCTCCCAATGCTCCCAATGCTCTGTGCAACTCTTCTATGAGATTTATACATTGTAATAACTCGAATCTCATGCGGTATTTGCTACATTAGTTGGGGTTTCTTCTACCAAGAGTCCTCCCAAAACATTGTTGTGGTCCTTGATCTAACTTTTGGGTTAGAGTCAACCAAAAGAAAGCCGAGAGAAATCTAAGGCAAATAGATCCCCAATTCAATTTTCATTACCCCCTCCTATAGCTAATCAATGAAACTTTGGGGGTCTGCTGTCATCAGTGGGAAGGTCCTTCTTTGTTGATGATGCGAAGGTTTTGGAAAGGCTACATGAAAGACGTGAATTAGTGTCATCTACACTACACATAAGACATGCATTAGTGTCATCTACGCTACACATAAGACATGCATTATTGACATCGACATAATGATTCCATCCCATTGTTAGCTTGCATCCATATCGTGTGTCAACCTGCTTTCAATTTGGATGTCTCAATGTCAAACAAATGTATCTAGTTTGCATATCAATGCTCAATCTCCTTCATTGTTGATTGATTGCTTGGATGCAATTGCAAACAATGAATTGAATGTATTGTCGATGAAAATGACCTTTCTCTTTTTTAAGCTTACGATTATTTTCTTTCCATGCACTGAATGTATATGAGATTTTACTAGATTAGAATGTATACATATGGGATTCTATTATATTACAATGTTATGGAAAGAAGAGAATATCCTTTATATATATATGTGGGATATTATTATATAAATATCTATATATTTTAAATTCATTGGCATTGACGGTAATGTAATACACCCTTTTATCTAAAGTTTAAAAAGATTTTCCTATTAATTATTATAAAAATGGAATTTTCTTGCAATCGAATTGGATTACAGTTTGATGCGTTATTGTAGAGACAACGTGGGTATTGGGAATGACTCCCTCTCCTTGGCATCCTAGCATTTGCATTCTTCCATGGACATCTTGCATTCTTCATCTGGCATTTCACAATGTTTTAAAATCCTTGACAAATGAATTAAATGAAGCACCACTTTCACTACTACCGCGGCCATCCTTATCATCACCTCATCATTTCCACTCTTCATTTCCCCCGCTTCACAACCAACCTTCTCAAACACTTAGTGGCCACCCTTCTCATCACCGCCTTCACGACTACCCTTTTCAATACTCAGCAGATGGCAGCCTACACATTTAGCAGATGACAGTTTCCAAAACTTTACTCCACTGTCTAAATGATATAGGCCATGTATTGCACGTATTGCATTAGAATCAATGTGGCTTATTTACATGCAGATCCCAACTTGGCTTTAGTTCTGGCTGTGGCGATAACTTATTGCATGGTCAAGATTACTAGATCTTACATGCAAAATCTTATAGGAAAAGATTATAGGTAAAGTTCAATTTGATTGTTCTTGAAAATTTGAGTAGAAGCAAATTTGAGTAGTATTGCTTCTTATGAAATTTTTTGTCATTTCAATAAATGTGTACATACCCACGGGGGCTTCACTTGTTGACCAATATCCTATCACGTAAGTTCATATTGTGGGTTTTAAAATTATTAAAAATTGAACCAATATATTGCAGGTATTGGGGGGATAAGGGGTTTAAGGTGGGGGTAGGTAGGGTGGTTTATAAGGATTGAGGTATAAAAAGGGGTGGGGAGGAGGTTTTGAGTATTGGTAGGGGGTTTTAACAAAAAGAGTTTGAGTCAATATCTCTGGAAATTAAGGGTATTCTTTAATATCCCGCGATCGCACGTGCTATGTGAGATGTTCACTAAGTGAAGTCCTAGTGTACATACCTTTCCATGAAATCTTTGTTCGGCCCTTGTGAGTCAATTGTGAACTAGAGTTGGTCGTTGCCTCTACCCCAAAAAATCTTGCCTAAAAACGATCTAGAAACAGGGAGGATAATTGAGCCAGAAACAAGAATAGTTGAGCCCAAGATACCAATCTGGGGCCTCACATTAGGCAAAGAAACAAGCTATTTGGAGCATCATGTTAAGTGGCGACATATCGTTGCAGGGTTTGCAATAATGGAAAACTTACATCTTTAATTGGAACTTGAGTGATTGAAGTGATTAACTGTGACTTCATTGTGATGGATGCTACAATGGTAGTGTCCCCTAGGTGTGCTCGACTCTTAGTTTCAGCTTTAAAACGATGTAAATTGCCTCCATCCACAAACCTGTAGTGGAAAAAGGAAGTGAAATTTCTGTTCAAAGGCCTCACAAGTAGTAATTAAAGGTCTTGATGTCTCCATTGGTTGAGTTTGGAGGGTGTATTTAGCGATCCATGATCTATTCTTGTAGCCTCTCCGAGAATTGCATCCAAAAAGGGAAAAGTTGACCTGTAACTCCAACACTGAATTATTATAACTACGGTGGTGTTATCAAATCTCTTTAGTATACATAGAACCATCCACCATCATTGAGTGCATTCACCGGTAGGTTAATAGTGCATGACTTGCATGTGGCAAAGGGTATTATACAACGTTATTGCTAGATCCTTCACACCTAATAGTAGTATCAAGGCGTGTTTCAAATTGCAATCACTAGTAGTGGTAGTTCAAGGCTATCTTTTTGTGTGAAGTTCGATACAGTTTAAATAGGGGGCATATTAAGGCAATGGAATTTGTTTTGCATATATAAACTTTTATTTCTAATTTTTCATTGTACTCTGACCAATAACTGAACTTGATTCGAGTTGTAAATCTATGTGTTCTTGATTAAGAGTCGGACTAGGTTTTCCATTCCAACAACATTAATAGTTAGTTATTCAAGACACTGACGAAGAAGCAGAAGATCAACACAATTCCTAGCATGGATCCCAGTGAACAATATGATTCAGTATTTGAAATGCAATTGGCATCCTTAGTTCCAAGGGTTAAAAGAGAAGCATAGTTGAACATTTCCAAATCTTTGCATAACCCGTGTCTTGGTGAGTTTGCCTCAACGTCCCTCTTCCATTTGCGAGCTCGTTTGCTTGTCTGGATGGTTGTAATGATTTAAAATCAAACCATTTCGCAAGAGACATGCCTGATTTCAATGGCTTGATTGGTTTGCACACGCTTACGACTGGGACTTTGCCATGCTGTGGCACTTGTTTAGAATGTCGAGACTATAAATGTTCCACTATATTCATATCGGGTGGGAGATAAAAGAAGGCCTTGTTATTTTTATTTATTATCCACTCACCATTGGTGTATTAGCACTCGTTGACTTTGTTGCACATCATTTTTTCATCTATATGAGAGCCTATTTTTTCGTGAGAGCTAGCCCTCAAGCGGGGAATGGAAAGAATACTCGAGTCATTGTTGAACCAATCTATTTCCTTGTGAATTGGCACATAAAATGTACGGCTCAAGGGCACTTTTCCACACATGCGAATATTTCATGCGAGGAAGTTGAGCCATCATTGGACTCAATATTGAGGGTTAAGAGCAGGGTGGGTTTGAATTTGATGGGCATATGTTGTTATTGCACCGAGAGTAGTGAGGTGCTCTACAACCAAGTATGGGGGAGATGCTATGCACCTAGCGTAACACTACAACAAATAAAAAGTTGTTAAAAAAATAAGTTCATGTCGACTCATAAAATAAAAAAAATTAGAACCAAATGAAATGTAATTAAAAAATCCATGTCAGCGTATAAAATAAAAAATTAAAACCAACATAAATCCACCCAAACTTACATGTAACTTTTTCTAAAATGTAAAAAGTTTAAGATAACAAAATTTACGCCTCAAGAAATTGGATCCCTCTCGGTGCTTGGTAGATCCAAGTTTAACGGGGATCTACACTGGTGTGGCATTTTACTTATCAAAATACTGTTAAAAAGGTTAACAAATCTTCTCAAAGAATGGGTAAACAATTTTCTAGGAAGTATTTTTTATAGTTAATTATTTTTTCAAACCGTCATTGATTTTATTAATAAGCTTGTTAAGATATGTATATGCCTAGATAAATGGCCTGCAGTAGGCGGCATGTTATTATATATGTAATAATGGAAATTGAAACTTTCCCATTTGATTGAAGAGTATGCGGGCGAGTTTTCTTTCAATGGAGATGGTTTTGCTTTGATTCCATTTGTTCTTTATTTCTTTTATTGCCCTAGCATTGTCTCAACACAGGGTCATGCCCTTCTTTTCAATGCCTTTCACTACCCTTTGTGCTTGTCCTTCAGAAGATAAGTCAATTTTCAAGGCTAAAAGTGCAACTCCTAGAGAGGTGGGTATCACTTTAGAAGAAGTCAATTTTAAACTATGTTAATGAAGGAATAAACCCATCCACCCACCAAACATCAACAATTTATCAATGATCGAATTTACCAAGCATCATCAATTTATTAGTTATTGAATTTAGCCAACATCACTTATGGAATTTCATATACGAGCTTGTTTTTTGGTTACAGGCATCGGAAGTTAGATGCACATGCTGAATTTAGTAACCCATTCCTCTAGACACTTTGAAAGTGCTCTAATTTTTTTAAGATAATTTTTGTGCTTTTTCTTAAACATGAACTTGTTTTTGTTATTTTGATATTGACTGAGGTTAACACTTATGATTGGACAAAGGCATGGAAACGATGTTTTGTTGTGGGAAGCTCCTAATATCACTTTGTACACTTCCAATACTTCCAAGTTACAATTTACAAGTCTTGTTGCTAAAAAAATTCACGTATTTATCACATTTTTTAAAATGATTTATTTGATATATGTTAAAGCTTAGTAATATTTTATCATTCTTGTAATCTTAGTAATTGGTTGAAATAATTACTTTTATCTTAGAGAAAAAGCTTTTAAACAAATTTGAAGTTGAAAGTGGTTTCTTCTTAACTACTTATAGCCAAAGGAAAATGAATAAACCAAAGAAGAAAGCGAAACCATGAATTGGTTGATGCAAATTTTGACCCTCCCCACAAAAACACATTGAGAATTAAATTGAACCCCTACCTTATTTTTATACCACATGCCTTATTATAAAGAATTGGAAAATAAAAGTTTATAATTGTACATAAAAATAATGATAATATTTAAATAGCACAATGTTGATGTAAATTTCTATTAAAACTTATTCTATTCTGCATTTGAAATACCAAAAATGATATAAAGTTGTTGGGTTTCGGAATATTTAGACAAATTATAGAAAATCACAAAAATATTATGATGAATATGGTTCATTTCATATTATGTTTGGTGATTGTCATCTAACACTATATTGGTGAGCAAATACTCGAAAATACATTTACATATATTAAAGTCATTGATCAAATATTTCACAATTTCACTTTATAATCTTAGTCTATAAATTTATTTTCTAATATTTACGTGTAAATCTTTAGTTACAAACTAAGTGTTAATACTTTGTTAAAATAAGTATTACATATAAGTTTATAATTTATTTATTTAACATCATCAACTAACATTGTCTTTGTCAATATATATATACGTCATTGAACGGTGACCCTGCATTGAACGTGTATACGCCATTGAATGTTGAATATATGCTTTTGAATGTTGCAGGCTCACGTTACCATGGAAGAGCACGTGTGCCACGATCCACAAACAAGTAAACATCTAGTAAATGCGTGTAGAAGAATAGGCCCTCATCGAGAGGAACCTCATCCCCCCTCTCGAGACGAGATATGAGAATGGAGTAAGCTAGCTATGGAGCAATCCTCTCTCATCGGACGGAGGAGGAGCAAAGTTAACGTTGACTTTGCTCCTCCTCCGTCCGATGGAGGGAGGATTGCTCCATAGCTGAGAATTAGCAAATTTGCTAGCCATAGACTGCCGCAGTAGCTATAGCATTTGCTACATTTGAGTTATTTCTGTCATCAATAAATATGCATAGGTATATTTTTGTTTGATGGTTTCATAATCTTAAGTATGTATTCATACTGTAAAATGTTAGATTTTCTTAAGATATGATTAGATTATCTAGGATTGTTCACTGAAAGAATAATAAGTATAACAAATGCATAAGATATAAAAGATATACAAGACACAAAGATTTTCATCGGGAAAATCATAAAGGAGAAAACCTCGCAAACTTCTTTAGGATAGTAAGATGATCAAAAGCAGTTATAAGAAATGTTCAATAACTATCTTTCTCTCCTCCTCTGATTGTCTCTCTTTCTCATGCACCTTAAAGAGTGTGTGATGTATAAATGAGGGAGAGCGCCTCCCTATTTATACATTTTCAAGTCACTGACCAAATATAATACCCGAGCCTACATGTCATCTCACATGGGGCCCACTTCTCCTAAATAGACCATAATTACATATTACATGATGTTACACTGGGGACTATTTCCTCGACTTACAACAAAGGTTGTACCTCAAGGTCTAGACATAATTTAGATATCCCGTAAAGGGGTAACACACATCCCCAATGGGGGTACAACAACATACAATGATAATATACATCAAAATATCTTCTAAAGTTACAAATACATCGACACTCCCTCTTAACTAGGAAGGTATTCTCTCTCTACACAATCATTAACACATCTGGTCAGGTCTTCATCATAGTTGTTGCCATCATCTTCTTATAATTTGATCATCCCATACTATCTGTCATCATAAGTTTCTACAATGCCATCCCTTTTTCATGCTCCAAGGCCTAGCCTCCATGTAGGTCTTCATCATCTCTGTGAGCAAGCCATCAAGTAGGTACATCCTAGGACTTATTATATGCCCCTTGCAAAACCCGTAGGATCTCTCAGGGCTGATTATATGCCACTGCAAAACCTGAAGGAGCATCCCAGCGCTGATTATATGCCACTGCAAAACTTGAAGGAGCATCCCAGGGCTGATTACACGCCTTGTAACACTTGTGTACCCTACTGTTACCTCATCATATTCAGATCATTTCATTGTCACATGGAGCACAACCCAGATACACATAACACATCACTTACATCCACCGACATGGGAGGACAAACCTACCACCATCTGAGAAAGGCTCGACATTTACATCAACGACCATGTTAGGACCAACCTACCACCATGTCAAAAAAGTTTCAGCATTTACATCAACGACCATGGGAGGACCAACCTACCACCACGTCGGAAAAGCTCCAGCACTTGCATCAACGACCATGGGAGGACCAACTCACCACCATGTTAGAAAGGATCCAACACTTACATCAATGACCATGGGAGGATCAACCTACCACCATGTCGGAAAGGCTCCATCACTCGCACCAACGACCATGGGAGGACCAACCTACCACCATGTCAAAAAGGCTTATGTGTATATGAATCTTCCGGACTCATCACTTCCCCTTGGAAGGAACCTTGATCTGAAGTACACCAAACTTCTCTTTGAAGTATTCAAACTTCACTCTGGCTATTTCTAGCATAGAATCACATTAGGATTGATCACGTCCAAGGATAACCTGCAATATTCGCCAGGACTGATTACGTCTGAGCAACCTACAAGCTTCGCCAGGATTTATGCTCAGACAACCTGTCTCACCGGCTATGCTAGAACTCATCACTCCCTCTTTCGAGAGATCTTGATCTGGATCACATACTAGAGCTTCACTACCCCTCTCTACATCATACACAAATGCAAGTCAGATCAATCAAATCAAATAGTAGCTTCCAAAAGAAACATACTACCTCACACATATCCGAACAAGTGGCAACATATTTTTCCTCGGCTGTACTCAACACCATGCAGGACTGCATCCTGCCAAACCAATTGGCCATACTGGATCTCAAACTGAAGAAGCAACCCAAGGTGCTCTTCTTCTCAATGACTCTACCAATCTGAATCAACATAACCATGCAGGTTAGTCTTCTGATTCGTATCATACTTGAGCCCATACTCATCTGTACCCTTTAGGTACTTCACTGCATGCTTTGCAACCATGTGAGCATGTCTTCGATCCGACAGGAACTGGCTCAGGTTGTTCAGGTGGCTCAGGTTGTTACACTGGGGACTAGTGGCCTAATTTACAACAGAGGTTGTACCTAAAGGTCTAGGCACAATTTAGACATCCTGTAAAGGGGTAACACACTTCCCCAATGGGGGTACAATAACATACAATGATAATATACATCAGAATATCTTCTGAATTTACAAATACATCAACATAAAATCCCTTGGAGCTTATTTCAATTGTTGTTTCCCTCCATTTAACTGACAAGGAGCAGAGTCAAAAGTTGACTTTGCTTCTTGCCCGTTGGATGGAGGGAATCAACAATCTAGTTAAGGGATAAGGGATAAGGATGACTGTAAAAATTGTTTTTCCAATGACTCATTTTGTATTCACTTATTTTGAAAGCTAATATTTTTTGGTAACAATTGTATCCTAAATCGCCTTGAAATTGGATAAGGGGTTTAAGCACAGTTGTGCATGGATGATGCATATATATTTTTTCCTGATAGAATCTTGTGTCTAGTTTTCACACTTGAATCTATAACTTGTCAATTAATGCACACACATAGAATAAAATGCATTAATAATGGATAGATCAAGCTCAAGAACTCAAACCTTCATAAAGCATCCACTTGAAGATCAATTCAACTTCATAATAAACCTTTTGAAGATATTTTGAATTAGTTTTGTTTAGAATATATCTCTTTTGCAATTTGAAAATAGTTGTTTTGCAAGAGTACTTGTGGTATTTTGAATTGAAGTTGAATTGTATGTATCTAGGTGTAGTCTCCGTAGAACTTGACACCATTCATTTGTTAAGCAAATGGTGGATTTGCAAGAATCCATATGAGTTCTATGTCATTTTCTTGTAGATGAACAGTTGTTTTTCTTCTCATGTGATCCAAGACTTCTCTCCATTCATTTGATAGGGGGAACAACGATGATTGTGAGACTTCAAGTTTTGAATTCTATCTTGATGAATTATGGATTCAAGATGATGATGGATGGTTTTGACATTGACTTATTTTCAGGATTGATTTTGTAGATGGATTGATTTTGCAGATGAATTGATTGATAGTTATGATTTCAATTTCAAAGTGCTATCAATCTAGCCAGAACACGGGAGCCTAAGCCACAGTCAGGTTCAGGGTTTTAACTAGAAGACAGAAAGAGAGCCGTGCTCAAGAGTATTCATAAGTTTGCGGTATTATGTGTCTAGTTTGACACTCATAACCACCACAAGATTTTCCACTCACTTTGTTTTTGACAAGGTGGAATGATAGACCATCAAAAACAAGCGACGCCATGTTTGATTGAGCTCAAGAGTTTGTGTTCAACTAAAACCACTCATTTAGCAAAAGACTTTAGCTTTTGCTAGGCATCGTATGGTTGTCCCAAAACCACCATTTCCCAAAGGAACTGTTGAGCCTTCGTGCCAAGTTCCAGAGAGAACCTTTGAGCAAGAACCAGAGTTGTCGCCAAGTTCAAGAGTTTGTGGTAAGCCTTAAACCAATCACTTAGCAGAGGATGTCAACTTATGCTAACTTACTTGGAAAATTTGGATTGTCAAGTTGGAGATGTTTAGTGTTTTGAAACTGTCCAGTTCCCTATTTTAGCTCTCTTTTCTTAGACTCTTATACACCCATTTGGATTAAGGGGGGATTTGTTGGAACCTAATACATCACGGTTAGGTGGAGAATGTGGATAGCCATCGAGAAGTCCAAGAGACACCTTGGGAATATGAACTCAAGGGTCATTTTCATGTATTAATAAGTACTTTTGCTAATGAGAATATGGGCTTTAATGCCTATCTTCTTATCTTCATTTGGTTTTTTCCTATTTTCCCTATTGGGCTCCTAACAAATAAAACTAAAAATGTTGGATTTATCCATCTATTGCTCACTCATACCATTCCTATTGGGAATCATACTTGCAATATTGTAATAATAAGTTGTGGCAGTGACACAGTAAAAAGTATGCCACAAGAGTTGGAGAATAATCATTATTGGTAGACTCACTCTCCATGGGGTGATGTATTCATATGACTCACTCATTATCTTCTAACATTTTTGCATTGCCTCCATTGTTCTTAGTTGTAGAGACTCTTGTACTAGTTGGTGAGTTGAAGAATTGCAATTAATAAAGGTTGTTGTTTGTCAAGGTAACACGTTTAATTTATCAACCAAGGGAATCATAGACTTATTCAAAGTGTAGTTAAAAATTTATGCCACCTTTAGGTAAATATGGCTACATAATAGATTTTGGGTTATGCTTTTAGGAAATGAAAACTACATGAGTTATATGCATCCGACTTGTAATATCATTCTAGTGTTTGTAACATAAATTTATAGGTATAAAATGGCCTGTGTCTCACTGGTTGGTGCTATAAAACCTATAGCTTTTTCAAATTTTAAATATTTCTATGGACAATGAAATGAATTGTTTGTACTTTAATCTTGAATAACAAATACTAACAAAAAGGTAAATCCAATGCTTGAAAAGAAAATGTAATCAATAACACATTGAGCTACAACAAAAGCTCCTCTACCAACCATAGGCACATGACATGCTAGTGAAACGTTAATCACATTGAATTAAAAATCCATAGAACATAAATGAAAGTAGAGAAAAAATAAAAGCACATTTGCAATTAAAAAACAAACATAAAGGTGCATTCACCAACAACTTCTCTAAGCAAGCCTTTTCTGAAGAGGATTGGTAAATCCATTCCTTGAACTTAAAATTAAATTAGTAGAATAACAATGTTTTATTTTACCAATACTTATGAACTACTCACTCAAATATGCAACTCTCTAACCCAAACTATATGCAAGCTTTAAAATCTATGACTATCTACCCTAGCTTGAGCTACATGTAAGCATGTTTATATTAGAGAAGCTTTGGATTCATGTTGGGGAACTCGAAGCTATGTACTAACAATCTTACCCAAAGATAATCATTTTTCTCTTCATCAATTATTGTGATTCGTTGAGGATGGGATTCTAGGGTGTGAGATCGTCTTTTGACATTGGAATAAATGGCATGCTGAAGAATTGATGAAGTCACTCTTTTTATAGTTGATTGTTTCAATGGACTATTATAGAGTGTGTGACAATCCCCCATCTTCTTGAGCTACAACATTTTAGATGTTTGCTTATGTATCCCTAATTGTTCCCTTTTCAATTCACCAAGGAAAGTTAACCCTGCACGCCTTAATTATTTACTAGTTGCTTGTCTACTTTATCGAATTAGCGAATGTGTATGGGTTGTAGAGTGGAAGGGATGTGGCTTCTTGATTGCCCTCTTCTCTTGCTGTAACAGGGGCAAGATCTAGTGCAATGGAACCAAATGTTGGAAAAACATTCAAACCACTTTTCTTACAACAATAAGGGTTAATGATACATGTATTAATGCATTAAGAAACACATCATCAACTCCTACTCATAAGCATACAAGAAAACCTAGGCATATTCACTTTAACAATTCATTAAATGCAATCAAAATTGACAATTGCAAGTTATTAATGAATAAACGACCATTAGCTAGAAAATTGGTCAATTTAGTAACCATTGTGCTTAATAATGGCCAAAACTCGAGGTTTTGGGACGGTAATTAATTTATACAAGATGAACGAGATGTGCCACTTTAGGAACCCATCACCAGCCTGTCCCTTCAAACTCCAACATTCGCAACCTTGGCACATCAAATTATTGTACTGAGACTTTCCTCCCCCACACTAGTACAAGAGTTTCCTCCTAAATATATTGCAATGAAAAATTCAAGTATAAAAAAATGACTATCATCCAATTACAATGATTACTAAGAAAATGAACATCGTTGACTCTATCCTCTATGGGTTCTTTATGGACAATCCAAGAAAATAACCCCTTATCTCTGCACAACATAACCACTCAAATTCACTTTGATGTTACATCTCATTGACTTTGGGGTATACTAGTATAGATTATATACACACAGCTTTTATTTTTCACCTTTTGACAATTGTTAAAGCCTACTGGTTTTGCACTAATTGGTCTTAAGAACATTGGCATTTTAGGGTTCTTAATGAAACTATTATGAACTTACGTAGCTAGTGATAGTTTGATATTGAAACATCAGTACTATGGTGATTCTTTTTTTTTAACAGAAATGTGAAAGGGTTTTTGTATTTATATAAAAATAGCTAATTAGATAAGAAGTTCATAGACCCTAGCTTAACAAAATCAGAGTCTGGAAAGTTCTTTGTAGACCCATCGCTAAATAAGACTACATAAAAAATAGAGCTACTAGACTAAAGATATCATATGCTACTTCCTCTTATAGAGTAGGTTTTGACATATTGGTTACATAGTAATAAATAAAAAAACATTCGGAAGACTAAAAAGGAGGGAGCCAACCCTTCATTCCTTATTTACATTTGGTGGCATCACTACATCTTGCAAGTTCTCTACATCTTGAAGAACTGAGGAGAATCCTTCCATTGGGGATTCATGTTCTTGTTGCTTAGAGGCATCCAAATTCCTTGGTATTTTATTCATATATGCTAAGAGGTCATTTATTTACTCTTGCATTTCTTTAAGAATAGCAGCGATCTCCAGTTTGTTGTGACATAAAACTTCAAGGATAGCAGTGATGGCCTCATGTTTACAGAGAAGAAGCTTCTTATACTCTACCATTTAACCCTTAACTTCCTGTTATGTGCCATGAGACATCTCTCCTTTCAAAGATTCATTTGGATTGCCCTTGTTCTTTACTCATGGTTCCACTCTAAGAAGCTTCTGATGCTGAGGGGGACAGGTATTCATAGAAAATAAACAACAAAATTTCCTTGACATGATATTTTATCGGCCCTAGAAATATAAATGTGCAACTTCTCGATCTTTCCATGAGGAAAATGATCCTACTCGTGCGATCCATCGGGTTTGAAGCCCGCCATAAATGCTATCACTGTTAAAATAATGTAAATTCGAAAGATATGTTGATGTAATTGTAACTTCAGAATGTATTCACTTGTATATCTTATGTATTGTACCCCGATGTTTCTTTCGGGATGTGTTTAATGTGAACAAGTCATGTCAAGTCATTGTGGGTAACCCTCCTATTGGTCAAGGGTTAAAGTCCTCGCAGTTGTGGGGCCCTAGGGTTATTATACTATCCTAGAGAAGTCGACCCTAGGTGAGTCATTGTAAGTTGGGGCAATATTCCCCACCGTTGTGTTAAGGATATCCCTCCTTGTTGGTCGGAGGAGGCAAAGTCCCCACAAGTTGTGGGGCACTAGGGTTATTAGACACTCCTAGAGATGTCGACTCTAGTAAGTAATTGTTAAGTGAGGCCGACATGTTGGAGTGGGTTTCAAGTGAACGAAAGAATATAAATAGAGAGTGAGCCTCTCTATTTATCACACACACACTCACTCATTGGGGCGTATGAGTGAGAGAGAGAAGTTGTTGGGATAAGAGAAAGACTACTGTTGTCGGAGATCATCTTTATGTTTTTGGTTTTTACTTTTGGTGCTGATTATTTCTCTGAGGAATTTGCGGGGTTTTCTCCTTTATGGTTTCCCTGAGGAAAATGCTTTGTGTCTCTTGTCTCTTGTGTTTATTACTGTGCATGTTATTCTCTCAGTTAAAGATCCTAAGATCATAATGCTAGTTTGAATGAAAAAAATATAACATGGTATCAGAGCTAACCTGAGAAGAAGACATTGTGCAGCTATAGAAGCTAGGGATTCTTAATTTTTGGGACTCTTTCTCCAATCCATCAGCAAAACTATGTTAGGCTGACTCTCCATTCAAGGGTGCATCTTTCTGTCGAAGCGGAATTCGATTCCGAGCATTTTTAGTTTTTGGTGCGGGAAATTAGGGCTTCTTACAGAAGAGGAATTTTTGAGTGATCCCAGCATAGGATCGCTCTCCTCATCAAAATTGAAGTTTAGATACCCGGGTCAAGATTTTTGATTGGGTGAAACTCTGGGAAAGTCAAACCCTAGTTTGACCCCGGGCTGGAAAACCTTAAATACTAAAACTGATAAGTTTTGGTACATTCTCTATATATCGGGATTGGAGAAGGCTCAGGAGATGAAACTTTCATAGGCTGAATATAAAATCCTGATTTACACTGTGTCCAAAATTCAGCCTCAGATTCACTATATTCTAGGACATATGATCCCTCCAAATTAGGGTTCCATCCTCTTCCAGGATTCAACCCTAAACAAGACACCTGGGGAGAATTGATATATCTTGGGATACAAAGGTCCAAATTAAATTTTTGAAGATGTTCTAGAAAAGGAACAGAATATCATTTATGTGGTCCAAGTTTCAGACCTAGAAGATGAAACAGTGACATGTGGAAGTCCGTACAACTTCGTTGTTTTGAACATTCCTATAACATGTCACCTTGGGAAAATGATCATAAGTCCCAATTGGTGAAATCAATTCTGATGAAACCTATGGTGTTGAAACAGGGACAGGTGCAGCTACCTCAGTGCGAAGTTTTAGACACAGAGGAGCAGTAATTTTGAAGATACTGTAGAAATAGCAACAGGCATTTCTGTAGAAGAAATTGGAAAACTAGGGCTTCCTGTTTCGGGAGCTTCCCTCCACTATTTTCAGAAAAGGAGTACATTGGAAAACTCAACTTGAAGAGATCTATCTTTCTATCCAATCATATCTAAAGGATTCCAAGTTTTGAAAATTAGGGTTTCTCTGACAAACCCTAGATCAGCCAGATCCGAAACCATGACGGACACCTCAAATCGATAAGATCTAATCTTTTGCTATTTTCATTTGAGGTCCTCATTTCCAAGTGATCTATCACATTAGCTTGATGATAAGCTTGGTGAAGTTGGCAACTTCCAAGCATGGAAGTATATGATCTCTCTGAAGAAAATGAATTGGACACCCACATGAGTGGAGAGGTTCTAGTTCCAGAGGGAGATGAGGCTAAAAGCCTTACACCAGAAGAACTTGGTCAAGGCCAAGAAGATCATTGTTGATTCAATCACGGATCACCTTGTACCACAAGTGTATTCCTTAAAGACACCAAAGATGTTTGAATCCTTGACCAAGCTATTTGAAGGGAAGAACATAAATTGGAATATGACCTTAAGAAACCAATTGAATAATGTGAAGATCCAAAATGCAGAGACCATACAGTCATACTCTACAAGGGTCTCTCAAATAGAAGAAGAAGTGGAGAATGCAGAAGTGGTGATAGCCACCTTGAATGGCCTCCCAGGATCATGGGATTCATTCATGTGAAAAATGTGTGCTAGAAGGAAGTGATTACTTTCAGCAGAATTTGGGAAGAAGAAGAAGCTCGATTCATAATACGAGAAGAGAAGATGGGAGAAACTGAATATTAAGCTGCCACCATCCAAAGAAGATCCCTCAAGCGATGAGGAATACAAAGGACTCAAATCTTGAAGAACCTCTTATCCATCTTAGCATTTGGATGAGAAACGATGATAATATGAATGAGGAAGATGGTAAAGTTGAAGGCTCAAGAAGGAGTCTACCCATGAAACAAATAAAGATAAGTATTCAATTGTCATTTCATGATATTGTTTTGTTATGCATTTGTTTATATTCAGTTGATGTATTATGCATGATAGAATGCCTGCATTAATGACAGTATACTACTAATATGCATGTGATGGGTAATTAGCTCATGGTGCTATACAAATATCCATTGCTACTTATCTAGAATGAAACCTCTTTGCTGACATATTGGATTAGTGCACAATCTCAATGTTGTCCTGGTGGAGATGGAAGGAATCTATAAAAGTTTCCGTGATATGGTATGAGAGGAAGAGTTATGATCATCCTCCCAAAAAAATTCAAGGGTCTCACAAAAATAAGAAGGTCAAGGACTTCTTAGCTTATGAATGCTTCACTTGCCACAAGATGGGACACATATTCCTAAACTGTCCCCTAGAGGCAGAAAAACTAAAGAATAGGAACAAAATATTCCAAACTCGTGCAACTAAATATGATGGTCGAGAATATGAGAAGAGAACTAAAGAAGATGAAGATTCCGATGAAGAATATGTTTTGATTTCAACACTCACAGGTTCAATTTCACCTAGAAGTGATACTTGGATAGTAGACAATGGTGCCTCCAAGCATATGATAGGTTACAAGGATTCATTCTCTTGCCTTGTACAGAAGGATTCCCCACATAAGGTAATGTTTGGAGATGATTCTCAATATCCCATCAAAGGGATGGGAGAAGCCTCTTATAAGTTGGACTTAGGAAATTCCATGAAGATGAAGGATGTTCTATATGTGTCGGGGTTGAAGAAGAATTTCCTTTCTATCTTAGCCTTAGATAAGAAAGGTTTTATATTTGCTTTCATAGATAGGGAAGTCCTCATGTGGAAAAAAGGATATAGATGATGCAGTAGTGATTGGAGTTGAAGAAGGAGGACTCTACAAATTAAAGAGGCATGCAGATTCAACCTTGATGAATAACATCGTAAGCCCATGTGAATTGTGGAACAAAATACTTGCTCATATACATTACAAAGCATTTCCAATTGTGATCAAGGTGGTGATAGGTTTACCAGAGATCCAAGTAAACCATGAAGGAGTGTGCACAAGGAAAGAATACTAAGAACCCTCTTCCAAGCAGTTACAATAAAGAAAAACAGATTCTCGACATTGTTCACTTGGATGTATGTGGACCAATGCAAACTACTTCATTAAGCGGGTATGTTTACTACACTTCCTTCATTGATGAATACTCCCACAAAACTTGGATCTCTTTCTTGAAGAAGAAAGATGAAGTATTTGAAAAGTTCAGTGAGTTTAAGGCTCTTGTAGAAAGCCTCTATGAAAAGAGGATCAAGACCTTAATATCAGATAATGGAGGTGAGTTCACATCAGGTGAATTCAATGAATACTGCAAAGAATATGGGATTAAGAGGAAGCTCGCCATCCCCTATAATCCACAACAAAAAGGCGTGTTGGAAAGGAAGTATAGATCTATCATGGAAGTTGTAAAATCCATTATCCATGATTAAGATCTACCTATGTGCCTGTGGGATGAAGCAACTAGAACAACAATGTATATACATAATATAATCTCCCACGCTACCCTTGGGAATAAGACTCTAGAATAGATGTTACTCGAGAAAAGGTCGAAGTTAGTTACCTGAAGATATTTGGTTGTCCGGTATACATACACATTCCCAAGGATATAATGAGCAATCAAAGTCTTACTGAATCTATATCCTAGGATACCGTCAAATTGAACTAAGCAGAGATGTCACATTTGACAAAGATACAACTTTCAAAAAATCAAGGAAAGATAAGGAAGTTTAAGAGGAGCATCAAGCTCCTAGAGTTGCAGAAGTTTCCAAACTAGTCAAAAATGAGGAGGAAGAACAAATATCTAAGGATCATGAGATGACAGAACCTCAGAGACCTAAGGAATTTCCTAGTGAGATGACCTCACACAAAATAAGGCCTTCTTGGGCACATGAAATAATTGAGGAATCAGGAAGATATGGTGTCCCAAAAGGAACCACCAAAGAAAGTAAGAAGCCAAAGCCATACCCCAGTTATGTGGCTTTGATGTGTAATCTCATTGACAAAGAACCTAAATCCTTCGAAGAAGCAACGAAATAGAAGGAATGGGTAGATTCCATGGTGGAGGAATACCATTCCATTATAAATAACGATGTATGGGAAGTAGTACCAAGACCAAAGAACAAGTCAGCAATATCCTCGAAATGGATCTACAAAACAAAGCATTCAACAAATGATAGTATAGAGAATTATAAGGCAAGATTCATAGCTCGCGGATTCTCTCAGAAAGAAGGAATCGACTATGGGGATACCTTTACACGAGCAGCAAGGTACACCTCAATCAGAACCATCATTGCCTTGGAATCCAAGATGAAGTGGAAGCTACATTAGATGGATGTAAAGACAGCCTTCCTAAATGGAGTGATAGAAGAAGAAGTATACATTGAACAACTGCGAGGCTTTGTGACAGATTATCAGAAGACTCATGTATGTAGATTAAATAAGGCATTATATGGGTTGAAGCAAGCACACAGAGCATGGTATGGAAGAATTGATGGATTCTTGATGAGTTTGGGATTTACCAAGAGTAAAGAAAATTCCAACCTTTACTATAAGGTTTAGGATGATGGGCTTATGATATTACTATTGTATGTTGATGATTTATTCTTGATAGGTGAAGATAAGCCCATCAACAAATGCAAGAAGAAGCTCATTGCAGAGTTTGAGATGAAAGACCTTGGAATGATGCATTATTTTCTAGGTCTTGAAGTATGGCAATATCCAAACGAGATTTTCCCAAACCAAGGAAAATATGCAGTTGAGATAATAACAAGATTTTGGATGATGGATTGTAAGGCTATGCCTACTCCGATGACAACAAATTTGAAGTTTTTGAATGATGATTCTTCGGAGATAGTGGATGTCACCTTATACAAACAAATTATTGGTTCACTAATGTACTTGACCAATACAAGGCCATATATATGTTTTGTTGTAAAAACCCTAAGTCGGTATATGGTGGAATCTAAGTCAGTATATTGTGGAATCCATACATGTTCACCTAGTGGCAAAAAAACATGTGGTGAGGTACCTGAAGGGTACGTTGGATTATGGTCTAAAATATGCATCGGATGGTGAGATCATATTACATGGATTTACATATTCAGATTGGGAAGGAAGTGTCGAAGACATAAATAACACTTCAGGATGTTGTTTTAGTTTTGGATTAGGTATGATCTCATGGTTCAATAGAAAGTAGTCCAATATTACACTTATCATGGTAGAGGATGAATACATTGCAACATGTTCAACCTATAACGAAGTAGTATGTATTCTCAAGATGGTGGCAGGATTATTTGATGCAGAGATAGTTGTGATTAATATCCACAGTGATAATCAGAGTTGTATTAAGATGACAAAAAAACCGATGTTTCATGATAAGTCGAAACATATCGAAAACATATATCATTACATACGAGATATGCTGCAGAAGGGAGTTGTAAAGCTCAAGTATGTTCCTACAGAGGAACAAGTGGTTGATGTATTGACTAAGCCTTTGTCTTGTGTAAAGTTTGAATACTTTCGGGACAAGCTTGGTGTTAGTACGAAAATACCTCCCTCGAAAGAGGGATTGATAAATGACATAATAGGTTTCCTATTCAAATGGTGTGGTATCTCAACCTAGTTAGGGTATGCATGGATATGTTTGTTTGGCCCGAAAGGGTTAGTAATCCATACTAGACCTATTTGATCCTGGGGGGATTAGTATGTTTGACTAGGCTTGTTTGGCCCGAAAGGGTTAATAATCTAGACAAGGCTTGTTTGGCCCGAAAGGGTTAATAATCTAGACAAGGCTTGTTTGGCCCGAAAGGGTTAATAATCTAGATAAGGCTTGTTTGGTCCCTAAGGAGATCCATCTATTTGACTAGTTGGATTGTTTGGCCCAAAAGGGTTAGTAAGTTAGACAAATGCCCGAGTGGATCTATTAGAGAACTCACCGTGATGCCGCTTCAAATGTCCCAAGGGAAAGATGATGAGATGCCAACACTATGTGTTGATATTGGCATTTCCATGTGGATGAAAACGACAAGATGCCATCACTCTGTGTTGATACCAACATTTCCATGCTGATGAAGACGATGAGATGCCAACACTCTGTGTTGATTCCAACATTTCTATGTCGATGAGGATGATGTTGTTCCAACATTTCTATGTTAATGATGATGTGAGCCGAATAATTATTCGCTCACACAATGAATTCACTAAAAGACTTGGTAAATCAGATAATCCATAAGGCAAGTATATATTAATGATAAGATAAGAGATGATATGTTACAAATGGTGGCCCTGCCTTAAATATGGCTTGGGCATTTAATATTGAGGAGACGCCTCATTTCATAACCTAACTTATTTAACCTAATTATTAATTATTTAATTATTATCTTATTTTATGTTCGTTACATTGCCACACTCTTAGAAAGGATTTGTCTTCAAAGCCTTATAATGTTGTCGTGTCGTTCTTTGTGATGTCGTGGCTAATGAAACATGTCGATACGAACTACTAAGTATAGAGCGTAACTTTTGATATGTGGATGGGTCAATCCATCCTAAATTGATTTGTTGTTGACTATTGGGATTCCCTATTGATCTATCGGCGGGAGCTTTGATCATATTAGTATCATTATCTTTTTACATTTCCCACTTTTTAAAATTTCGGTTTTTATGGTTGAGGTGTCGATAGGGAATTTTCACAATGTCATTTTCTTTTACGAGTGTCATCTTTTGAGCATTGATGTGAGTTGGAAGTTGTATTTTCGTTCCTTGAGGTTTTAAGGTTTCATTATGTATCTTTTCCAACTTGTTTTCCAACTGCACGTAATCATTTTGAAATTTCTTAATTACTTCTACTTGCGCTTTTCTGTCATCTTCAGACTTCTTAAGTTGTTCCTTAAGATATTTGTTATGACTTCTAATGCAACTATTTTCTTCCTGCTTGTCTATAAGTTTCCCTTCAATGTCTTTCGTAGATTGTTTTTGTCTTCCGACTATCTTTCAACTTCTTAATTTTTTGTGACTAGTGTTTTGTTATGATTCCTTAATCTGAAAATTTCTTCGGAATTGTTGGATAGTGTTTAATTACTTTTTGCGATCTCCGACTTATGAGTCTTTTTAGAGTCTTCATTTTGTTGTTGAAGAACTTTTATCTGTTGTCGATACTGGTCGATCACTGATTCTTGATTTTCTAATTTATGTCGTATCTGCAATAGTTCTTCATCCTTGTCGCTAACGATTTTATTCAACCGTTTTATTTTCGCTTCATAATCATTTATTTCTTTCTTTATATCTTGATTTTTCAATCTCCGATTAAAATCGTTTTCATCTTTTAATTTCGTTTGCATCTCATGTATTTTAATTATTACTTTTGAGTTCGTATTTGTGTCTCATAATTCTTCATTGTCTCTTCGATAACGCTTTAACTTGGCTTCTAATTTCTCTATTTGTGGTCGCAAACCAGATTCCATGATCTTGACTTCTTTAGTGATAGATGGTATGTCTTTGATTTCTTCAACGATATATAGCTTTCGACTTTTTTTACGATAAAAGGTTTTCTTCGTTAGGTTAATAACCTTTTTTTTTCAACAATAATTATTATTATAATTTTCTTTTTATAATAATAATTATTAATCAGTTAATTAATAATTATATTTATGTTTTTTTATAAACTATATATATAGTTTAATATATAGTTTTTTTTAAATAATAATTAATTATTGTATTAATTACTATATAATAAAAATGTTTATTTTATTATTTGTTTTAATAATAATAAAATAAGGTTTTGAAATATTGTAATTAAATAATCGAAAAATACCAATAGTTTTGTAAAATGCTAGTAGATTGGGTGGTTGGGAGGAATGAGTGTTACCTTCCCCACCTAAGTTCAAATCTCACTTGCTTTGTAGTAGTAATTATTATGCACCTTTTTTATTTTTTATTTCCCTTAAGTTTTGTAAAATGTGAGTAGATTGGGTGGTTGGGAGGAATGAGTGTTATATTCCCCATCTAAGTTCAAATCTCACTTGCTCTTTACTAGTAATTATTATGCACTTTTATATTCAAAATCAAACCCACTTTAAGAAACCAGGTGTGGTTTCACTTTTACCCTCTCTCTTTTTTTTCCTTTTACTTTTATCTTTTTTTTTCTTTTTTCTTTTACGTTTTTCTTTTTCTTTTGGACAATGTCCATTATTTTAGGAAAACCCTAAAATAAGGCTACAAGCCAAAAATCAGACAAGGTCTGAGAATTAAGGCCAAAGGCCCAGATCAACCAAACGAGGCCCTGATACCAAATGAGCTGAATAATTATTCGCTCACACAATGAATTCACCAAAAGACTTGGTAAATCAGATAAGCCATAAGGCAAGTATGTATTAATGATAAGATAGGAGATGATATGTTACAAATGGTGGCCCTACCTTAAATATGGCTTGGGCATTTAATATTGAGGAGACGATTCATTTCATAACCTAACTTAGTTAACCTAATTATTAATTATTTAATTATTATCTTATTTTATGTTTGTTACATGATGATGTTGTTTCAACATTGCTATGTTGTTGATGATGATGTTGTTCCAACATCTCTATGTTGATGATACAAATGATGATCTAGCATTTATTTGTTGATGATGTTGATTTAGCACTAACATGCTAATGATATTGCAGTTGTTGTTCCAATATTTACATATTGATGTTGTAGATGATGATCCAATATTCACATACTTATGTTGCAGAGGATGATCTAGTATTCACATATTGATGTTGCAGACAATGATGTTCTAGTATCCATGTATTGATGATGCTCTGGAAGATAATGATGCCCTAGTACTCACATACTGATGACGACGACGATGTCCCAGTGTCCACATACTGATGATGGCAGTGATAATGTAGTTCCAGATTGACGAGGAAGATGTATGATGTTCCAAAACTTCCTATGACATATAGAGATTCACCAATCAGTTGTATAGTTGTTGTTGTGGTTGTCACTGATGAAGAATACCTTCCTATCTAAGAGGGAGTGTTAAAATAATGTAACTTCAGAAGATATGCTATTTGTATTATTGTTATTCCTCCTTCAGGAGATGTCACTAATGTAATTGGTCATGTAAGAGTCCTTAAAAGAATCAATGTAAACCTTCAGATGCAAGTCAGATCAAGAGTACCCATGATTCATTGTAATACATATTATTTTGGTACTTTACTAGATAAGTCAACCCTATCACTTAGATAATTCAGCCCAGTTAGGTTTAGGCCAAGTCAAGAGTCAAATGTAAATAGAGAGGTGTCTCCTTCATTTTGTACACTCTTCACTCAAGAAAGTTCGCTAGAGAGAGAAGGAGAAGTGCGCTAAAGAGAGAGGAGAAGATATCTTGGGATCTTACAATGTCTTGTTTGAGTTCTATATTGAGGAAGTTTTGCGGGGTTTTCTCCCTTGTGGTTTCCCCGAGGAAAATCTATGTGTTCTTTGTGTTTTTGTGCTTGTTGTTCTTTCAGTGATCCTACTATTGTAAATTTATTTAGAATATCATCTAAGCAATTAAGAAAACTTAACAATCACATGGATATCTACAAGCTTCTTAAATTTGGTGGGGGTGATTTCATGGATTACTGAGACTTCATTAATGTGCATGATCAAGGTTTTCCTCTGCTAAATTGTCCAACAATACATATCCTTGAGCTAGCACATAAATTCAATATAAACCTATGAGTTTCATGGAGGGATACCTTTAGCTCCTTATTTGGATTAGAGCTAGACTTAACTAGCTTAAGAAACATGGGTCCATTTAGTGATTTTGATGGATTTATTGACCAATAGCTCATCTTCTGGAGTTTGCATTCAATATTGGTAAGGTGGTCTGATTCAACATTATTATGATGATTTATATGTAAGAATTGGAGATTAGAAAGGACTTGAACATGATCCAAGATTATCCTCTCCCTAGTACAAAATGAGAGATAAGCGACAAAAAAAGAGACAAAAAACCGCATATAAATGACCACTTTTGATTTGGCAATCATTGGTGGCTAATTTTCAGTCTCTTATAATAAAAAAATGTGGTCATATTTATTTTGGTCATTTATAGCTTGTCTTGTGGTCACTAATTTTGTCGTATATTTGGTCATTAATCTGGTCGTATATTTGGTCATTAATTGTCACAATTAATGACCAAATATATTACAAAATTAATGACAAAAAACGACCAAATTAATGACCAAAAGACAAGCTATAAATGACCAAACTATATATGACCACATTTTTTGTCACGCGATAAGAGACCAAAAATTAGCCACCAAAAATTTCATTTGGTTGTTTATATGCAAATTTTGGTCGTGTTTTTATCACTTATCTTTCATTTTTTGTCACTTATCTCTCATGTTTTGGTCACTAATTTAGTATTTTTTTTGTCATTTTATATGCAAATATTCATTGATTTCTGTAGATAGGGTAGGGATGAATCAAACCACCAAACTCCTGCCTCTAAGGCACGTGCTCTTCCATTGAGATAGTACCCTTGAAGTCTCATTAATTATTAAACTAGTTGTGATCTAATCCCTAGATATTAATAACATAATCCTATCTTATCTTATCATCTCATATTACAACATTTTCTAAATCCAAAGGAAAATATGTCATCTTGGTTATTATTGATAGACTTACCAAATATAGTTCAATCCACTGCCAAATCTAGCCAAATTGCAAATGTATTCCTTCATGAATTTCCTAAGGCGGTTATATTTGAAAAGTATCTTAAATTCATCGGTGATTTCTAGAAAGAGTAGTTAATCTCCATAAAACCCAATTAGCTATGAGCTCTACCTATCATCTACAAACAAATGGTCAAATAGAGGTTAGAAGTTTGAACCAACGAAAAACATGTATTTAATTCTATTTTCAACAAAAGTTGTCTAGATTGCTTCCTAAAACTACAATTGTAGTCTAAATTCTAAACTGCTTGAAACATGAGCCACTATTTCCATGACCATTTTGAGCCTTTTGAATCATGCAAACAGAGGGTGTAGATAGTCCTGTAATGTATTAAGAACCATGACACATATTTCTAGAAGCATTGCAATTGAATCTTGCCTCTAAACCTGAATTTTATCTTAAATGTTATTTGAATAGTCTATAATACTCGAGTATATTTAACTAAAGCAATGTTGAAGTGAAAAGAAAAGATGAAAAATAATAATTAAAATTATCACTCTCATGGTCTCACCTCATCTTCTTTGAAAGGAACACCAATCGACCTACTAATGTAAGGTAAATCAATCTCCAAATTCCAAATCGAGAGATCTGGATATATGACTAATTTTTCATCTGGGTTTATGACTTCAGCTAGATCAACCTCAAACTTCCTTTCACAGTACATAGAAAACATTGTCACTTGCACAAATGTGAACAAAAATGAATATTTTTTTATGAACCCAAACTGCACACATGTCATATGATATTCTAAGCATGACTATTAGTTAATTTATCCTCAAGGTGTATCCTTTTTCAAAGAAAATAATCTACTTTCTAACCACTACACACAAGTTGGACTGTATAGCATACTTTCAATAAACTACTGACATATTGCCATCTATAACATACCAATAATTATATTGTCTTAACACTAATAAGATTTAGAGTAATGTATATAGTATACAACAGTGGAGAAAAACCTCTTGAGAAATCAACTAGAAATACCTCAAATCGTTGACTTTTTGTATGTAAATCATTAAATAAGAACACAACAAATTCTCACCATTGTGTTCAAAACAATTTTTGCAAGAGGAATTGGAGCACATAGGGGAATGTGCAGGCTTGAGCAATCCAGAGAGGAGTTATCAATGTACATGCACACCACCCTCCATATTATATATAGGATGAGGGAAGAGTAATTGAAGGTAAGGAGAAAGATATGGGATGTACTTTTTGATGACATGGATTTGGACAACAAATTTGAGTTGGCAATGGGAAACTTGGATTTTGATGCACTAATGTGGGAGCCTAACACATTTAATGATAGTGATCATGTTGATATGCCATCCTTTGCACCACACCAAAAAATGTATATTTTGGAGTGGATACAGAGGAGGGAGGAGAGTGTAGTGGAAATGGTGGTGATCTTGATGATTCTAATTATGAGATGGAGGAGGATGAGATACAATTCAATAGATTCTTCTACTATATTTTGTATTTTTCATTCGTACTCCTATCTATACTTTCATCTTAACTATTTAATACATTTTGATGGGATCAACCTGAGAAGTTAGCTCAACCAAATATTGCCAATGTTTTTGGGCATTATGGTGCAAGAATTCTAACTTCAACATACCTTAATCCACCAATAGCCTTTCCTCCCATATCCTCTCACCCCTTCCTTGGTTTGAGACTCTCAAATGAAAACAACATGATGGTTTTCCCCTCCGGGTTCTTTGATCCTTTTGCGGAAATTCATTTGGTTTCTGTGTTTGAATGGACATCAGAGTTCTCTTTTCCATTGGGACATATTGGTAGATAAAATACCAATGAATGGATCTATGAAACTGAATTTCCTTATATATTGACCTATTAGGGTTAATGATCTAGTTTGTAATTTTTTCCCAAGGACTTGAAACCCAATGCACCTTTAACATTGTTATTATTACTTTGGGAAAGTCTCAAGAGTGGACATATCCTATATTTAAGATGGGTTTTGGTGTGTGCAAACATTAACATGTCTCTATTTTGGACTGCTTAAGATTGCTCTTATTCAAATTTTTCCCACACCCATATCTACTCCAATGAAGAGAATGAAGCTACTTGAGGAAGGAGCATCATGGTTAACTGTTGAAGAATAGTGCATGTTGCTCCATGTGTTGCCCACTAATCTTAGGGCTTCTTAAATGCCCTATCTTTGATAACACCATCACCTCCTAGTTTAAATGGAAAACTCTACAAAGGCATAATATCTTATCAAAGGTGGCTCTTTCCTAATATATTCTTCTAATTGTGATATTCCTCCCTTAATTTAGACATGATTTCAAGGTTTGGTTTGTTTTTTTGCTTTGCAGTGCCAAGGCTAGTGCATAACAAAGGAGCAGGTCCACTCTCTTGCTTGTTATGCCAACCAAACAAGACATTTTGTTTAGAAAAAACCTCAAATCCAACACTCAATCAATTAAATATTTGCCCATTCATAATACAATAAGGCAATAACAAGATGTTAAACACTTCATTCTTGTTATTGTCATTGGAATAGACATGAGATGTTAAATATATATTTTTAATTATCTTCCCATACAAAGGTGGTTGTAGGTAAACACACACATTCATGGTCTTGATGGAAAATTCCCTGACTGGGTATTGGTTGGATATTTCCAATACAGAGCCTGGTGATTCTAGGAAACTCCTTAGTTCTTGATATAGGTAGAATGCAATTCTTGTTGTGGCTAATATTCAACACAATGCCCTAGAAAAATTACTATGCTAGTGACCAAGCAAAGGGATGATTAGGTTGTGGATACTACCCATCAGTTCCAACAAACAAAATGTCTCCCTTAGGTAATAGACTAGATGACTAAATCTTAGGATGAAACAAAGAATTAACATTCAATTGAATTGCTAGTGAGGCATAGAGCATATGGTTTTTGAGGAACTCAATCAACGACCAGTGAGGGAGTGTGTTGTCAATTTTGGAAACAATAGCCAACAATTCGTTTCCTTGCACTATTGATAACCCGTGTCTCTGATGGATGGTCGGGTGTAGACAATCATTGTGGCCATCATAATGGCTTGGAAAATTGACAATGTGCACGAGTTTTTCATTCCTATTGATCAGAATACACATGAGAATACACACTAGAACAAATATAGCAGACAAAAAACCACAATCATACAACAATTAAACACACTAGACACAAGTATTACCTTGTAGAAAAACCAAAGGAAAAACTCTAGCATCGAATGGTTATGTTCAGTCTTTATTTCATAGAAATTGCAGAATTTGCAATGGTGTTTGGCACATTGGAACATTAAATATTACATTCATGAGAATTTAATGAGCAGTTCCTTTCTTCTCTCAATCATTGTGCATGGATTTACAAGTAGCATTGACTTTGTTGGGAGTCACTAGAATGCTAGGAATCAGTCTCTTCAACAACACATTATTCAAAGTTGAGTTTAGGGATAAAATTTATGCATTTGCAGTTATACTTGAGTAGCAAATTCTTAAGTAGTTTATGTTATCACCTTCTTATTTTTGGTTGTGGAGACTGATCTTCCAAATTCAAATATGTTATTTTTTAGTTGTGTTTGTACCCCAATTTTAGTATACACTCGTCCCAGCAGGGGGGTGTAGGGGAACATCATCCCCGCACGGGGGTTCGGGGGGCAAAGCCCCTGAAAGAAATTTTTGGGATGTTTGTTGGCCAACAGTTTGCGGACCCATGGTATTGGGTGACCCGTAGTATTTTCCCATGGCTATTCCCCTATAAAAGGAAAGCATTGTAATGCGGTTGTGTATTATATTATAACATTGTAAAACAATCTCTGTGATTGTGTGAGAGATACTGTGAGAGAGAGAAGAGGAAGTGCAGCGATGTTGTTGTTGGTTATATCCCCACATTTTGTTGGATGGTATAATAATAAAGAACTGGCAATTTCTGTGTGGACGTAGCACATCTTGGGTGAACCATGTTATATATGTGTCTCTCTTGTAATGTGTTTAATGTTTGCATTTTATTTAACTGTTTAAATGGTATTGCTCTGCTATCCTATTTTTCTAACACTTATTTATGAATGGTCTATTTGTTTAAATAAAGGAACACTTTCCTTCTACTTCAGCTCTTATGTGCCTTCTTTTGAATATTTCAAGTTTTAAAATCTCGAGTACTCCATATAGGTTCATATGCACAATGTATTAATCTCAAAGAGTGAAACACTAGATGAACTCCATTAATATCAAAACTAAATATTTTCGATAGTAATATTATTAATTTTTAAAGGAAATGATTGGGCCAACAACTGGGACAAATGACTCTCTTATATAATATTTTTACATCTCCTATATGTACATAACCATATATCACATGCAATATATTGCATACGATATGGTTATATTTCATATGATGCCTCATGTATGGTTATATTTGAAGTAAATTGGGAGTTTGTAGTAAATTGAAAGCATCCCTTGAGGGAACTTAGGAACTAGTTTATATCACAAGGTATGGTCTTCGTTAAACAATTTTACTATCCTCAAACATTTACAATCTTTTATTTTTGTTATGAGTTTAATATTTCTATGTTTTCTTATATTGAATACGGATTTTCATAGGTACATAGTTGTAGACTTGGCATAAGAAGGAGATGGAATTTGTGATGGTTTAGATAGGTAAGATTTTCTATTGACTACCATCTTGTTACTAGTTAGAATCCTAGGTTTTTTTAGTTTGATAAAATGCATGAGAGAATCAACTAGGGAAATAAAAACACCACAACCACCATGAAGTCATCCTAGTGATAGGTAAAATGACAAAGCAAAAAGGAATCTAACTTAGTTAAGAAAATTGACAAGAACGATGTAGAGATTGAACCAACAAATGTAATTGACCATGCTGAAGTAGAATTAAACAACCCAACAAGATATGAATTGGACCGATAAATTTTAGAATCAACCAGCTATAAACTAAGTTGACTAGAGAGGAAAATTGACTAGGTAGGGACGAGCAAAATCAACCAGAGGATAAACCACTAGATTAGAGAAACAATATGGCATGTGAATGGGTCATATAATATGTGGATAAATAAATTTGACTCAACAACATTCTAGTCTCCATATGGAGAGGCCATACGACGCATTTGAAGGTGCAACTAACCCTAAATACTAATCAAATTTCAGTCCAAGGGTAGGTATGGTCTTAGTGAAGGAGAATCGCTCATCCAACAATGAATCTCAACTCATAGAGCATGAAGGCAGTCTGTATAATAGGGAAAATTATCCAACATCCATCAAATCCCAAATTAGAAACTCCATAAATACTTGCTACAACTTTGTTACATAACCCTTTATCTTCCTGGACAATAGATGGACAACTTGAATCCTCTGGTGGTTGTAAGTAAAAAAACATTCACATTTGTTTCCAAAGTCGATAAAGCTATCATGGAGGGTTATATGTCATCTCTCTTATTAATTGGTTACTCATTATTTTCATTTTAAATCATGATATTTTTCATTTTCTATAGATCATAGACAATTTGAATCCAAACAATATCAAATAGTACATTTTTCATGTCTACATGTTGATATGTAGGGTTAACACCTTAATTCCCTAGTTTATGCATATGGTACAATAACGAATACAACAATCTACATTAGTGATCAACACAAGCTGTATTGAAGTGGACTCCTTCCTTCTCTTGGAATTGGATCTAGAATTCTTTCGAAGTTGATTTCCACTATTGTCGATACCATTCTCCTCTGTGCATTTGCAAAGTCTTAACATTTTAGTTAGGTGTGTGGATTTCCAATAGAACAACCATGTTTTTATTTTATTGTTGGTCATAGTTGGAGAATCTATTTCATAGATATTTTATTTTTTATCAATGCCATTTCATATCATATCACTGGATATTAATGTGGTTGTCCTAAAAATATTTTGTATAGGTCCTATATGCATTTTTATATCCAAGGTTAATGCCTTCATTCCCTAATTTATGTGTAGCTACAATTGCTAAGACAATGATAGCTAACCATGAACTGTTTAAAGCTAACCTATTGCTATATGTCTTGGTACTCCTGTGATTAGTCGAACAAGATTGTCAAGAAGTCTGCCTTTAGTAGGTTGAGTCATGCTTGAAGGGCAATGTATTAAAAATCATATTCAAAGTAGCTACATGGGGGCACTGGCCTACTATAAAACTTAAGTATGGCTTGTAGTGTGTGTAATTAACTCAATCTCATATTTTTTTCATATTCCCAAGGGAGATTTACAATGAACAATAATATAGACAGATTGAGAGCCATCATGCCTATTAAGTTCCAAAATTAGGTTTGGAAATTTTCAGCAGAACCTAATTTGGAGTAGAATTGTATTAAAATTTACATTAACATAGGAATGGGCCATTTGGTGGCTTTATTACAGTGTACAAGAATTGAGATTTGAATGGCAGGCTGAAGTGTGTTGGATATTACTTCTATATCTAATGGTTCTTATTTTGAAGAGTGTATTGATTTGTGAATATAGTGCTTATTGATTGTTCATTTAATTGCTAAGTATTCTACAAGTTCTATTAATGTATACAAAGTCCCTTAATTTTGTTGTTGTAGCATTGACCATTATTTCCTTGTTTCTTATCATTGTTTACATATATATGACTTGGTGCACTGTTTATTCCCAGGTAGAAATAATGAAAAGTGATGCAGACCTCTCAAAAGAAACTATATTGATCCCTAAAAGGATCACTCCAGTGATTAGTACTAGACTAACCAATTGCACTATAGTTGTATTAGGTCACATCGAGATGCATTGAAGTGGAGTCCTTCCTTTTCTTTGAATTGGATATGGAATTCTTCCTAAGATTGATTTCCACTGTTGATGCTACCATTCTCCTCTACACATTTGTAAAGTCTTAACATTTTAGTTGGGTGTGTAGCTTCCCAATAGCATAAACCTCTTTTTATTACATTGTTGGTTGTGCGTAGAGATTCTATTTCATAGATATTTTATTTCTTATTAGTGTCATTTCATACCATATAATTGGATATTAATGTGGCTACATTAGAATTCTTTTGTACAAGTCCATAATGTATGTTGATATGTAGGGTTAACGCCTTCATTCCTTAATTTATGCATATGCTATAATGGATAAGACAACAAGAGATAACCATGAATTGTTTCAAGCTAACCTATTGTTATATGTCTTGGCACTCCCACAACTAGTCAATTAAGATTGTCAAGTAACTTTCATTTAGTAGGTTGAGTGAAGCTTGAAGGGAAATATATCAAAAAGTATATTCAGAGTAGCTATGTGGAGGCAGCAACCCATTTATACTATAAAACTCAAGTTTGGGTTGAAGTATATGTAATTAAATCAATATTATATTTTATTTATATTCCCAGGGGATATTTACGATAAACAATATTACATATAGATCGAGAGCCACGGTGACAAGTAAATTTGACCCCTTGTGCAAAATTGGCAAGGACTTCATTGAGCATAACCCTAGTTCTGGAGATGGTACAATAGAATCATTTCTAGGAAAATGATTCATGGCATAGGGGGTCCCCTAGTTAAAACCCAACATCCTGAGTCCTTCATAATCGAAAAATTCAGGACCAGAGACATGGTTTTGGTTATGTGGCCATTTTTGCCTAGCACCCTAGGGCCATTCAAGGACACTTTAAGAACTTTCTACAGGTGCATGGAATAAATGATTTAAATATATATGTCATGCATATAATATTTCATGTGAGACTACAATATCAAGGGGACATTTGGTGTGATTTGAGAAAATGTATAGTTACAAAAACTTATTAATTTTCTTCACATAAACGTAATTGGTAAACACTGCAAAAAACTTGGTTGACTCCATGGTGGCATCGTTGGAAGTATTTTGGCTTGAGATTATGGACATGAATGATGATGCAAACTGGAGCAAGAGCATGGACATTGAGAAAAAAAACAACCGAGTTTATTCTTTGAACTAAGAGCATGTGAATTGATGTGTGGATAAATTATTCTATGTTTCATTGCATTGTAATATTTTTGGTGTTATTCAGTTTATTAAACAACGGTAAAAATTCGTTTCTACAATAATATGCTAAGTATACTTGACTGTAACTGGTAACCCTTGTTCCACTATTTCAATCTTTTCAAGGATTATTCTCCACATTGTTTAAGGAGTATGTATTCAACTCTTGAATTCAAGGGATATTTTTCAATGTGGGTGGTATCTAGATTATGGTGCCACATACCATATGACAAGGGAGTGTGATCTATTCTACCACCTGGATTAGTGGCTACTAGATGCTTAGTGGAGTGTGAGATCCACACAGAAGGAGAATTCAGTAGAAGAAAGGGTTTTGTTGTATTTGATTTAGAGTCGGGATGGAATCTAACCTTTCATCATGCTCTATATGTTCCTTGTCTAAGAGCGAATTTGTTCTCACTTTCAACCTTTGAGGATCAAGGTTATATACGTGAGTTCAAAGGACACTTGGTACATTTATGGCCAAAGGGAGCTATATATGTTGAGGACTTGATCATACTAGGGATCAAAGAGGGACGATTGTACAGAGTACGGGGTTGACATATTCGTAGATTATTTAAAGGACAAAGGGCTAGTTATGCATCATTTTTGAAGTGGCAAGAGGACCGCTTTAGTAGACCCACTTGGTGGGAATGGACCCAGCTGGAGGAGATGGGACACTCAAATGACTTTATCAAAGATTCGGTAGGTAGCCACAACACAAATGAACTCAAGTTTCCAAAATTTACAATTGATAGTTAAACTGCATAACAATTCTATTTTTATTAGTCTTTGCTAATGTTTATTAGAATTGTTGCATGTTTTACATCTTTGCAATGACATCTTATCTGTAACTTATTTGAAATTTTATTATGGTATGTGCACTTTGATATTGATGTAATATGATTATGGCTTTGTTTCATATGTTGTAATATTAGAAATATAACATAAAATTTAATTATTGCATGAAATAAATAATAACTTTTAATTTTCAATGTTTTTTTTGTAGAACATGAGTCCTATAGAAGATCATGTTGATCCAGATGATGATATAGATCCAAATTATTTCAAGTCTCGTACCAACATGGGAGATGATGATGCTAAGGTTGATACATAAGATAACAAGGCATATAATGATGATGGTGTCAATGACAATCATGATGATCATGATCACGATGAGGCAGTAGCTGGTAGTAGCTAGTGACATAATTGATCATATAGATTACATCATGGATCATTGTTAATATTATTGAATTGTATCATTTTCACTTGTATCATTTGGACATGTATCATATTGACTTGTATCATTTTAGCATGTATCAATTTGTGTTACATCATTGATCATTTTGACTAATGCCATTTGGACATGTATCATTTTAACTTATGTCGACTATTTGACATGTTATTGATCTAGTGGCATATTTGACTTTCACTTATTTTAGTTATATGATGATGATCGTATTAGTATTGACTTGTCAATATATATATATATATATATTGGAAGTGTTTGACAATTTTTTGATGGATATTAGTATTACCTATGATTATTTTAATTTACTGTTGAGGATGGATGTTGACAAATTCAATTCAATTATAGATATTTGACTCACTTGTTTAAATTATAAATGATGACCGTGTTATAATAATTATCTTGTTATTTTATATATACTGGTTGTTGTAGATTTTAGTTTGATGGAGATTTAATAAGTATAATAGCATTGCTAGTTTGTATGGATGTTCGTTTCCCTAAAAATTGTTTATAAATGCTATCCTATAAAATATTTCAAACGCAATATGAATTACTCTATAATCATAAGAAATTTAAGAGACGTGATATATTTAACTAATAAAATTGAAATAAAAATTATTAAAATAATAAATCGAAGCAAAAAAAGAAGCATTGTTGGAAGCAAAAACAAAACCAACAATGGAAGCCAAACTAGATAGAAACTCGAAGCAATCTCAGAAGGAGATCTTGGCGCTACACAAGAAGCAAAAAAGAAGCAATTCAAGTAGACAACAAAGAAGTAATAATGGAAGCAATTTTAGAAGCAACAAAAGACGTCACAATAGAATCCATATTAGAAGCAAACTAGAAGCAAAATCAAAGGAAAAACTTGAAACAAAACCAGAAGCAAAAGTGGGAGCAAAAATGGAAGCAAAATTAGAAACAATACTCATTAGAGGAAATTTCAACTCAAAATGGGCTTTTTAACCATAATTCAAATTCCATGTCATCATGTGTTAGCTAATGAATTTTTTTTGAATTTGAAATACCATATAGGTCTTAAACAAATTTTTAATATAAATTTTGGGATAGGTATCATAAAAAAACTACTTTTTTGTTCGTATTTTCGACATATCTCCCTGTGTTTTTACTCAAAATCTGATACCTGGATGCGAAATTAAATTCCGCATCCAACGAGTTTCCACTCGACATACTTTTGACGGACCCCACTACCCCCAAAACAAGAAATACCTAAAAAAATGTGATGATGACATCATCATCACGTTTTTTTAGGTATTTCTTGTTTTTGGGGTAGCGGGGTCCGTCAAAAGTATGTCGAGTGGCAACTCGTTGGATGCGGAATTTAATTTTGCATCCAGGTATCAGATTTTGAGTAAAAACACAGGGAAATATGTCGAAAATACGAACCAAAAAAATAGTTTTTTTTCTTTTCTTCCTCCAAAATTAATAAATATTATTTTATTATTTTAATATTTTTCTTAGGAGGCCCATTTTGAGTTGAAATTTACTCTAATGTGCAACAAACCAAGAAGAAAAATCGGAATTCAAACTGGAAGACAAATCAGAATCCAAACTTAAAGCAAAATTGGAAGCAAAAGTGGATGTAAAATTGGAAGCAAAACCAGACGCAAAGCCAAAAGCAAAAATGGAAGTAACAAGGGAAGTCATAATGGAAGTAAAACTTGGCATCGTTTAGGAATAAAAAAAGAAGTTATTTTTGATGCATTACTTGAAGCAAGACATGAAGCATGACTAGAAGCAAAACAAGAAGCAATACTAGGAGCAATACTAGAAGCAAAACATGAAGCATGACTAGGAGCAAACCTAGAAGCAAAAATGGAAGAAAAATTGGAAGCCATCTTAGTCGTTATTGTCAGTGACATTGTAGGCACTAAAGTAGGAGTTAATCCAGGCGCAAAATATGGTGTTGTTTTAGACACCATATTTCCAGCGCTATATCCATCATTTTACTAGGCGTTACATCCAATGCTATTTATGGAACCGAAGTGAACATGCACTATGGCACTGAGTTTTGTGCAAGAAAAAGTTCATAATTTGTGAACTAAAATACACTAAATTATGGCATTATTTTAGTTGTTAATTGCCTATTTTGTTATAGTGTATGCGGAGGTGATTTACACTTATGAAGACCTTCATGTTTAACCTTCAAGCAACAACATTTATTGCAATTAGATGTTTTTCCAAATAAAGAACACATCTCCATACACGTATGATTTTTCTTTTTACGATCATGACCTACCAAATTATGGCATTCCTATACTCCAGTTCCTTGGTGTGATTCAAGAGAGAAAAATGTTCACTTATCATTACAGACATGGTTGCCCATATAATAGTGATAAAATGAGTGGCCTATTTCTAGAACACATCGCCAAAAACATATATAACATTTAAAACCACATACAGAGAGATCTGTTTCACTTCTTCAAGTATTAAAATTTCCTCCAGTTCCAAGTTTTGTACATCGTTATTCCCTAAAAATTATGTAGTGCTGCAAAAATCCACTTTTCTACACGATCATATTGTTTATCAACCAATGCCACGAATAAAAAATGAAATTTAGAGTGCCAAATATCACCACATTTAACTCTTCTTCCAAAGACAATTTCTAGAATTGATCTGAGATGACACAAAATTATATAATTTTATGTAGATTCATCTATTATTACGAGCTCTAGGCTAGTATCTTGCAAATTGATGACAAGATCCCCAAGATATATTGGATTATCTTTTACTTCTTCTTGAGAATCAAAATTCATAATCACTTTGTTGGCTCCTAGCATAGAAAGGCACACTACTTTAACATTAGAAACCAAGTTCATGTGAAGGATATCCACCTTCACAGCAATGCGTTTCAAATCTACAAGTGTCCAATCCTTTGTTTCTATATGGGAAATAACAAGCTTCATATCCCTCTGGAAGGCACAACCATTTTAATAACTATGTCCTAACTCTTTTTCTATAATCAAAGCAATATCAGATAGGCTTTCCTGATGATATTCTCTTCGTGTGAAAGGAGGAATTACAACAAGTTCAACAATACCTCCATATATTTTTGTCATAAAGTTTTCACAAGATTTGTTTGTATGGGTATCCAAGGTGAGCACTCAACCATAAATAATGAGTATGTATCCAAAATGAGTGATTTGGTCCCCATAACATGCAATGAAAGTCCCTAACTAAAAAATCATCATTCATAAACCTCCCCTACTCATCAACTACCTGATCAATGGATGTGCGGGAGGATAGGTCCATGAACCAAGGAACGCATCAATCCCAAAATTCATATGTCCATGATAGATGTTCATGCCACAAGGTCAATTCAATGTCAAATAACAAGAGTGCACTAAGGGAAAATGAGCATAGATCATCTATAAGTATGAATTACCCTCAAAGATAAAGAGTGCTCTATAAAAAAGAGAAACCATTCCATCAAACAAGTTCTATAAGGGAGGATGCTCCATGGAATATCTTCAAACCCTACAAATGAGCCAAGGCACTTCACCATAATTGTCTGCCATATACCTTAAAGCACACATATTTTTGTTAAAGAAATGTAACTTCAGAGAATATTCTATTGTACTTTTATTATATTATTCTTATTTTTCCCTTAGTGCATTTCCTTGATTTAATTAGTCATGTAAAAGTATTGAGGTAAAACCTCCATTTAGGTCAGGTCAATAGTACCCACAAAAGTATTTTATAAATGTTATTTTTAGTCTCCCTAAGCAAGTCGACCTTGTTGGGATATTAGGTCACTCACTTGATGAGTATAAATAGGTGAGGTGCCTCCCTAATTTGTACACACTCAACAATCAAGTAATTTCTCTAGAGAGAGAAGAAGTAGTCCATTTGAGAGAGATGAAGTAACTAGTCTTATTCTTGGGGTATTACAGAGTACTTGGTTGGATTCTATATCGAAAAAGTTTTTCTAGGTTTTCTTCCACGTGAGGGTCTCCTAGGATAAATATTTATCTTATCTTTATGCTATTGTGCTTGACCTTCTTTCAGTGATCCTTTTTTTGGCATAAAACTTGTAAAATTCTAACATGGTATCAGAGCCAACTTGATAGAAGTCATTGTGCAGCAACTTATCCAATAGTTCAACAAGCTATGGTTTGTTATTTTGGGAAACGCCATCATCAGATCAGTTGAAAAGAAGTCCAATCTAACTCTCCCTAGGAGTATGCATCTTTATGTGGTTTCAGATTCTAGATCTAATGGTTTTCATTTTTTTCCCTAACACTACTACTCAGAGAAACTTAGGCATAATATTTTTCGAAGTCCTATCCACAATTTTGGGAGAAAGAACCTCATTGCTCAGCTCACCTTAGGGAGGCACATATTTTCATCCACTCACATATTCAAGATCTCCAAGTTGAAAAATTAAATTTTCCATGTCAAACCCTAAGTCTTCCTGAAGCAAGTTCCAAAAACAATCTTCTTATTGGTAAGTTCTACTTCCTATATTTCCATTTTAGGTTCTCATTAATTAAAGATGAAAAATAGTACCAAGCTTGATGAAAAGCTTGAAGGAGCTTAAAATTTTAGAGCATGGAAGTATAGAGTCATGCTTATCCTTGAATAACATGACCTAAAAGGTTACATCAAAGAGGAAGTTCGAGAAATAGAAGGAGATGAAGCAAAATAAAAGCACAAGAAGTATATGGTCAAGGCTAAGAGGATCATAGTTGATTCCATCAAGGATCATTTGATCCCCCAAGTATATTCAAAGAATAATCTAAAGGAAATGTTTGATGCACTATCTATTTTATTTGAAGGAATAAACATCAACAAAAGAATGACCTTGAGAAACTAACTCAAGAGTGTCAAGTTTCAGAAGGTAGAAACAATGCAGTCATACTACACAAGAGTGTCCTGGATTAAAAAATAGTTAGAATATATTGGAGACATGGTAGAAGAAGCATAAATTATGGTTACATCTTTGAATGGTATCTCAAGGGATTGGGACTCCTTCATCAAAGTAATATGCACTAGAAGAAACTTAGACTATGGGAGGAATGTGTACAAGAAGAAGAAAGAATAGAAAATAGAGAAGAAAAATTAAATGAAAATAAAGATCAAGCTTTGTAATCACATACAAACAAATAAAGAAACAAGAGAAAGTTTCATGGATCATCTCCTAGAAGACCTCAAGGACCTCAAAAAGGTAAAAGAACTAGAGGATGAAGACTCTAGGGAAGATGAAGACTCTAGGGAAGAATATGTCTTAATTTCAATTCTCATAGGTTCAGTCTCACATGGAAGTGACACTTGTCTCATAGAAAATGGTGCCTCCAAACATATGCAGATTACAAAGGCTCCCTCATAGGCTTATTCAGAAATAATCTCCACACAAAGTGAACCTTGGGGATGATTATCAATATCCCATCAGAGGAATGAGAGAAGCCTCTTATAAGCTAAATTCATGAAAATCCATGAAGATGAGAAGTTCTATATGTCTCAGGTTTGAGAAAAGAATCTCCTTTCTATCTTAGCCTTAGATAAGAAAGGTTTTAGAGTTGCTTTTACATATGGTGAATTCCTCATGTGACCGAAAGGAAAAAAAATAGATGATTAGAGACAAAGGAGGAGGAATCTACAAATTGAAGGGACACTTAGATTCAGCCTTGACAACTAGTACCATTAGCCCATGCGAGCTGTGGTGTAGAATACTTTCTCATGTGAATTACAAAGTAATGTCAATAGTGAGAAGGGTAGTAACAGGTTTACTAGAGATACAGATTGATCATGAAGGAGTTTGCAAGGGATGTGCACAAGGAAATCATACCAAGAGCCCATTTTCAATAAACTACAATAAAGCAAAAAGGATCTTGGACATTGTTCACTCATATGTATGTGGTTTGATTCCAACTACTTCTCTAATTTGGTATGTTTATTATATTTCGTTTATTGGTGACTATTCCCACAAGGCTTGGATTTACTTCTTGAAGAGTAAATATGAGGTATTTGAAAAGTTCAAAGAATGAAAGGCCCTTGTAGAGAATATCTATGGAAAGAAGATCAAGACCTTGAGATCAAAAAATGGAGGAGAATTCACTTCAAATGCATTCAAGGATTTATGTAAATAATTTGGGATTAAGAGGGTGCTCACCACCCCATATAATCCTCAACAGAATAGAATGGAAGAAATAAAGAATAGATCCATCCTGGAAGCAATAAAATCCACGATCCATGATCAGGATCTACCTATGCACTTATGGGTTGAAGCAGCTAGGACCGTATTTTATGTATAGAACAAAATATCCCATAGTTATCTTAGGAACAAGACTCCAAAATAAATGTTTGCCAATGAGAATCCAGAAGTCATCCACCTAAATATATTTGGTTGTCATGTATACATACATGTTCCCAAGGAAAAAAGATACAATTTAGACCCTTCAGGAAAGAAGGGAATTTGTAGTTTACGGTGATCAGTAAAAAGATTACAGAGACTACATCCTAGGTTATCGTCAGATCTATATAAGTAGATATGTTACATTTGATGAAGACGTAACTTTCAACAACTCCAGAAAGAACCATGCACACAAGGATCATGAAGACGAGCATAAATATCCTAAAGTTGCAGATACTAACAGATTACCAGTTCGAGATGCTGAAGAAGAGAATATACCAGAAGACCATGACATGGTAGAGCTCCAAATACCTATGGAGTCACCTCATGAGATGATCTCACAAAAAATAAGACCAGCTTGGGCTTGTGAAATAATTCAATATGTAGAAAAGTATGGTGCTATGGAAGGAAACTTTAGAGAAAGCAAGAGACCAAGGCCATACTCCAGTTATGTGGCCTTGATGTGCAACCTTGTTGATGAAGAACCTACCTATTTTGAATAAGCAAAAAAGAATAAGGAATGGATGGGTGCCATTATAGAAGAATACCAATATATAATAAAGAATGATGTTTGGGATTTGGTGCCAAGACAAAAAGATAAATCGGTAGTCTCCTTGAAGTGGTTCTTTGGGACAAACCATTCAATAGATGGAAGTATTGAAAAATACAAAGAAATATTTGTATCTCGAGAGTTCTCTTAGAAGGAAGGAATTTATATGAAGATAATTTATCCCCAGTAGCAAGATACCCTTATATCAGAACTATCCTTTCCCTAACATCCAAGATGAAATGGAAGCTACACTAGAAGAGAATAAAGACGTATCTGTTGAATGGAATGATTGAAGAGTAAGTGTACATTGAGAAACCACAAGGTTTTGAATCACACGATAGAAAGACACATGCATGCATATTGAAGAAAGCATTGTATGGGTTGAAGCAAGTACCCAGAGCGTGGTATGGAAAGATTGATGGCTTCCTGATGAATTTGGTATTTACTAAAAGTAATGCAGATTCCAACCTTTACTATAAAGTTGTAGATGATGGGCTTATGATTGACGATCTTTTTAGTTATATTCTAATTAATTAGAGAAACAAATAAGAAGTGTGCATTAATTAACAACTTGGGGTTCATTGAGAACTTGCGAGTTACTGTGCATTGTATGTGCAAACCACAATCTCCTCTTACATTGGTTTATCTACTTGAAGTTTTCATTTAATAACCTTACTTACAAATAGTGGTATGAATAGTTACATAGTCTTGGCAAGGAACTACCAACTAAACAACTACCGAAACTAAGTTGCAAGGAAAGTAAAACACACGACATGAAAGTAACTTCAAACCATGTTGGAAAGTAAATGCTAAGCTAAATTCACACTTACTAGAAAGTAATTTCTAAACTAAATTCTCACTTTGCATAAAAGTAAATTCTAGAACTATGTCCCATTTTGGGAGAAAAGTAAATTCTAAAACTAAGTCACACCTTGTGGGAAAAGTAAACTAAAACTAAATTACATTGTGCCGGAAAGGTAAATTCTAAGACTATGTTCAAACTATGAAGGAAAGCAAATTCTAAATCTAAGTTCACACAACACTTAAAAGAAAGGTAAATTGCATAAATAAAATCTAAAAGCTATCATTTCCAAATACAATTTACTGTTTATGATCCAATGTAATAAATAGAATTATTGCATTAAGCATTCACTGTAAAAATAAACATTAAATCACTAATCTATGGATTAAAATGAAATTGCAAAAATAAACTACATAAGTAGATATACAAAATTATCTAATTATAAGGAAGAAGCAAATTAAAAGTACATTATCATAAAATAAATAAAATCACATTGCAAAAATAAAGTTTTACAATTAAGATCTATATTGAACCAACATGAAAATATAACTTTATTCCACCATTATTTGAACTAATGCTCTAAGAGTCCTACCCCTTAAATGGAGAATAAACCCTTATTTATACATGAGTTCTCCATAACTAATAATAAATGAATATCCAAAATATCCTCAACAAATTCCTAAAAACTTGGATCTCAAAACTAATTCAAAACTATCCCAAGATCTTTGCCGAAAATTCAAATCTAATTTTTATCCAATATTATTTTCATATCCAAGAGGTTGTTGATGCTACTTGATCCATGGTATGAAAAATGGTTCAATAGAAATTCAAATTATTGTTTGTTTTGTAGGTTCTGTAGGATTTTTCACAGCTAGCAGAGTTTCTGCAACTACCTGTGGATTTTATGCAGTTGTTTGTAGAGTTTTTGCAGCTACCTGTAGAGTTCCGGTCGCTTCCTGTGTAGTTTTTGCAACTACTTGTAGAGTTTTTTCAATTTCCTATAAAGTTTTCATAGCTTCCTGAAGATTTTATACAACTTCCTGTAGAGTTTCCACGACTTCCTGTAGAGCTTATGTAGCTTCCTGTATAGTTTCTACAGCTTCCTATAGCGTTTTCGCAACTACCTGTACAGGTTGCGCAACTACTACATAACTCCCTCAAATATCTTATAGCTACTTCCAACATATGATTTAATATTTAAAGTAAATACATACTACACTAATTCCCTCAATGTTAGTAAAAAATAAAATAAAATACTAAGACATGTAATGGAAAATAACTTGAGCATAAAACTCACATATGTACATTAGAAGGAATTAGTGCATGATTATGGATAAGAAAAAGGGATTATAGATAAGGTCAAATGATGATAAAAAGATGGTAAGTCCAAGGCTCGTTAATGGTATTATTGCTATATGTGGATGATCTATTTTTTACAGGAGAAGAGAATCTCATCAATGAATGTTGGAAGAAGCTTGTTGCAGAATTTGAGATGAAAGACCTTGGTATGATGCATTATTTTCTTGGTCTAGAAGTATGGCGATTCCCAGAAGATATTTTCCTAAATCAAGGAAAATATTTTGTTGAGATCCTAAAGATATTTGGGATGATGGATTGCAAAGCAATGAATAATCCGATGGTGACACAATTGAAGCTCTTGAATGATGATTCCTCGGAGACAGTAGATGTTACACTATACAGACAAATTATTGGATCACTGATGTATTTGACAAATACAAGACTAGATATATGTTTTGATGTTAGCACCCTAAGTTAGTATATGGTGGAGCCCCGACATGTTCACTTAGTTGCAACAAAACATGTGATGAAGTACCTAAAGGGTACATTGGATTGTGGTCTTAGATATGCAGTTGATAATGAGATCAGATTACACGGTCATACAAATTTAGATTGGGCAAGAAGTGCTAAAGATAGAAAGAGCACTTTAGGATGTTTTTTCAATTTGGGATCGAGTGTGATATCATGGATTAGTAGGAAGTAGACCGATGTTTCTCTCGGTATGGCAGAGGCTGAATATATTGTTGCATGTTCATTGTGTAGCGAAGAAGTATGGCTTTGCAAATTCTTGACAATATTGTTTGATACCAAGATGGATGTAACTAATATCTATTGTGATAGCCAAAGTTGCATCAATTTGTCATGAAACCCAATGTTCCATGACAATTCGAAACATATAAAAATAAAGTACCACTACATCTAGGATATGGTGCAAAGGGGAGTTGTACCACTCTAGTATGTTCCTATAAAGGAACAAGTTGTTGATGTGTTGACTAAGCCTTTGTCTCATATAAAGTTTGAATACTTTCAAGACAAGCTTGGAGTAGTCCAAAAGGACCTCCCTTGTAAGAGGGAGTGATGATGATGATGATGATGATGATGATGGTGTGGTTTCCTATAGCAGTGGTATGGAATCTAATTCTAGGATTGGTATGTTAGCTTTTGCTAACAAGGCCTATTTGATCCTAGGGGAATCAACATGTCTAACTAGGTTTGTTTGGTCCAAAAGGATTAGTAAGTAAGATAATTCTTTGAGACCTGGGTAGATTAGTATGTTTGGCTAGGCTTGTTTGATTCGAAAGGATTAATAATCCAGATAAGGCCAGTTGGGTCCACCAGAGTGCCCACCGTAAAGCTACTATAGATGTCCACGATGTTCCAGCATTTGCATGTTGATGATGATGATGTTCCAACATTTACATGTTGATGGTGTTCCAACATTCACATGTTGATTATGATAATGTTATAGCATTCACATGTTGATGGTGTCCCAACATTCACATGTGAATGATGTTCCAACATCTACATATTGATGATGCAAATGATGTTTCGACATTTACATCTTTATAATGATGTTCCAACACTGACATGGTGACGATGATGATGTTATAGTATTCACATACGGATTATGTTCCAATATTCACATACTGATGATGTTCTAGCATTCACATATTGATAATGATTCTCATGTTGATGATGATGTTCCACGATGATGATGACGTTCTACGATGATAATGTTCCATGTTGTTGCTGATGATGATGGTCCAGAATGATACTCCATGATGATGTTGATGATGCTTTATACTAATGTTGAGGTTACCTACACAAGATGTTTTTGTTGTTCCAAAACCTCCTATGACATATAGATTCACCAGTTAATTGTACAATTGTTGTTGATGTTGTAGAATACCTTCCTTGTTAAGAGGGAATGTTAAATAAATGTAACTTTGGAAGATATTATATTTTACTTTTATTATATTATTATTTTTCCTCCCTTGGGAGATGTCATTGATGTAGTTGTTCATGTAAAATTCTTGAGGTAAAATATCATGATTGTAAGCCGGGTTAATAGTACCCACAAAAGTATTTTATAAATGTTATTTTGAGTCTCCCTAGGAAATTCGGTCCTGGTTGAAGAGACAAGTTGGCCCTGTTGGATTATTAGGTCACTCACTTGATGAGTATAAATAGGTGAGGCACCTCCCTCATTTGGACACATTCAACACTCAAGCAACTTTGCTAGAAAAAGAAGAAGTAGTCCATGTGAGATAAAGGAAGCAACTAGTCTTATTCTTGGGGTCTTACATTGTACTTGGTTGGATTCTATATTGAGGAATCTTTGCTAGTTTTTCTCCCCCACGAGGGTTCCCAGGATAAATCTTTGTGTTCTCTTTGTGCTATTGTGCTTGTCATTCTTCCAGTGGTCTTTTTCTTTGGCATAAAACTTTTAAAATTCTAACAATTTTGTTGGAATGCACTATTGTAAACACTTTTTTGGAGTTTCCATGTTGCAGGATGCACATAGGTGAATGAAAGAAACACCCAAAACTACAAAAAACCTTTGTTTTCATCTTTACTATGATCGTTGCTTATCCTTTAGAGCGTTTCCCTTTAATTCTTTCCCAAAATCTTCTACGGAAAATTATTTAAGTGTAACCATTGGGTTGTTCAAATCTACTAGGAAAAAATTGCACCTAGATTTAGCACTCTTCCTGCCCATATTTTTTGTTGAAAACTGCCGAGCTACTACATGTTTATCTTTTAACATGTATGGTGCCATTTTGATTATATTTGACCATCATTTCTAATCATGAATTTATATTTCTCAGTCACATTTTGAAATCATTGTGGAATCTCTTTGAAGTTTTTCTACATGTTTCCACCACCATTCAAATCTTCAAACTGAGGTAGTTAATCCCATTGGTTCATCTTATCTGCATCTATCATCCATAAAACAAGTGGTGGGATTAATATCTCCATGAATTTCAATACAATTATACAACTACAAGATGGTCTCCCATATCTCTATTGGGAACTCCCCTTTCGAGGTTTGTTTTGGTTTTCATCCTTTGGCCCCTTGTGAGATTCTTGTGGCTCTTCGAAAAGGAGCTATTTTTTTGGCACAACATGGATATGATATACAACAGGGTTTTTCATGTCCCCAATTAAATAATTTCCAAATAATATTACTTGCAAATAATGTTCCACCAACCTACTAGTTCTGTAGGTTGAGATGGAGACATAAATTTTGTAATAAGGGGATACGTGACCCAAAAGGAATTTAGTTTACCATATTCACATTTAAATAGGTCATATAAATTATAAATTATAATAAAATAAGTTGGCATGGGTTCATGAATACACTTGGAAGCTTGTGGAGCCTTTGGATGACTAGATTCCCCACGCTTGGCATGATCTTCACCCAAATTAGAACACATGGGTAATGTAATGTTATTGGAGGGAGATGAGCTGTCAAATATCATGTAATTATCCAAGGAATTCAAATAGATAAAGGATAGTAACTCCCATGGAAGAGGACGAGACTAGAAGACAAGGTGTGCCACTTGTAAGGAGATTCCATGCACTCTATGACAACAAATGATGAAAGATTCTATGACAAGTATGAAAAATTCAGACCTGATTGTGGACATATAAAAAATATGACATGACAAGGCTAAAAATATCCACCAATAGGTTGAATTTTGGAGTTATAGGAAGCCATTCGAATTAGGGAAAGAAGTGGAGCATGAAGAGGAATACAAGTGCCATGAGAGTTACTAAACCACTAAGATGAGTTGGAGAAATCCCATGGAAGGAAATTCGATCTTAGGAGGCCTAATTAAGTTAATAAAATGATTTCATGAGGGAATATATTTTGATCATTTTTTAATTTTGCTTTGGAAATTTGGACAGCTTTTGCTTGCCCATTGCACGGTGAGTGTTTACTCTCCCTGCTTGTGAACTAATTTCGAGAGAGTTGGATTCCTTTCCAAGTTGGTATATGGAGAGGCCATTCAGACCTATCATTGGATATTAATTAAGGAGTTTTATTTTCAGGTTGAAGTTCCATACATCTGAATTTTCATCTATTCCCCTATTCTCTTATTCCTTCTTCTCCATTCCCCCACACTCTCATGTTGAGGGCGCATTTGTTGGAGTGATTCTTGCGCTTTGCTGAGTATATTTGATGCCCAAGCTATGAAATATGATGTATTCCTCTGTAATATCACTTCCATATTCTATTTAATTATACATACCATAAATACATGTATGAAAGGCTTGCATTCCCATGCTCTTGAATGACTAGTTTTCATGTATTTGGATTCCATTTTGGAAAGAGTTGCATAACATATTTGTATGAGGACATTTATATGATTTTGATTATTATTGGGAAGAAATATATTATGCATGTATCTGTAATCTTATTTACCTATTCTATTTAATTCTAAATATCAGAAATCCATGTGTGAAAGGCTTGCATTCCCATGAGTTCGAATGACTAGTTTTCATGTGTTTGGCTTCAATATAGAAGGATTTATATATATGATATGTATTGAGGAATTTATCTGATGTTAAATTCTGTTTAGGAATAAACTTATATGTTATATATGGTCTCCATTCATCATGTCATGTTCTTAACTATTTCATGTACTTTTATGAGTGAAAATGGAGCTAGCAATGCCATTTCCCCCTAATCAATTTTATTGAAAGTTATCATACGAATGTTGTACTTTATAACAAGTTTGAAGAACCAATAAATGTGATTAATTACATCCCATTATGTCTTATATTCATACCCATACTCTTTTCTCAAAATTGGGAGGGTCATACTACATTTGGAGAGCCAAAAGTGTCATCTACCCTTGGGGGTTTTGACATTGATTTCCTAATGTTTTGTCCTTCTTTCCCTATGTCCAAAATAAAGTTGCATAATAAATTTTAAAGTGTATGAGAATTAATATTAGGCATTGTGATTTCCTAATACCCCTCAATATATTACATACAGAATTTGAAGTCCTTTTGGTGCATTTGGGTCAACTTGGGCTTCACTGGTCTAATGCTAGAAATTGGACAAAGTTGTGCAAACAAACTTGAGTAACATGTAGAAATGAATTTATGATTCATCCATTGAGTGTTTTAGGTCTATTAGTATGTTTTAAATCCCATAGTATCCCTCCATAATAATTTTGTAAAGGTTTGGTGTTGTTTGGAACCAAGCCAGGAAGGACTAGTTGACCACATTTTCCTAGTAAATTTGCACTTTCACTCATTAACCCAAAACAAGGTTTCAGATGTATAAATTTGGATAAAAAGTTTCCATAAACAACCTTGGGATTTTTTAAGACTCATAATACCATTTATTTTCAAATTTGGGACCATCTGTTCAAAGTTGGAACCTTCTAGAGTCATGACTAGTTAAGCTTGAATTTTCCCAATTTGTAATTTTCTCCAAATCCCCAAGTAGGGACATTACAGTGGTATCAGAGCATGATTCTTGCACCTATGAATTAATACCATCAATTGAATAAAAATTCGCATCCATGTCTCTACTATTATCATGAATCCTCTGAAGATGATTATGAGCAATATGAAGAAGAATGTGAATGGTACGAGGAAGAGTTGCCATCTTGCAACACCTCTTACAATTTAAGAAGGGATGAGGGTTAT
>LPNX010195260.1:0-131861 GCA_001517045.1 Pseudotsuga menziesii | reverse complement strand
TGAATGGTTACATGAAGCATACTTGAATAATAATGAGGACATTCATAAGCTCAAAATTCAAAATGAGCAACTTCTTGAGAGGTTGCAAGATACTTGTTCTTCATCCTATGTTTCAGATTGTCATATGGTAGATTTTCCTGGTGAATTATCATGACATGAGGGATCATGAGAAACATGGAAAATTACAGGTTCTTGATGCATTTGAATATTGTCTTGTTGAGATCCAATCACTTGTTGTGGTTGAAGAATAACTTGTGTTTCCTCTTGAAAATGGTTACACACTTTTTGAAGAAGTGCATGATTTCACTACCTTGGAACCAACATATGAGGAAAGTGTCACACTTTTGAGGGAGATGCATGTTCCTACCCCTATAGATCCTTCAAATGATGAAAATTTTGCACTTTATAATCCTTTGGGTGAGTTGGTTCTTTCTCCTACATCCTACACTTCCACATTTTGCAGCATTCATCTTAACGAAATATGGGTGAAGGGTTTCTTTTTTATGGTGCCACATGAGGAGTATGGGATACCTATCTCTCTCTTTTATGATGACATGACTAGAGTTCCGTATTATTTACATTTGCAGCAACATCCTTTGTTACATTATGATGATATACATATTCATGGGTGTATCGATGAGACTTGTTTGAGCCACTTGAAGTCTACATGTTTTCTTTGCTCCTTATTTGGTTCAAATTTTGGTGGAGGTTCTTCATTCACTTCTAGGATGAAAGAGCATGTGGCTGATTATTATTTATTACATTATTTTGGAGCAGCATTATAGAACATGGGATCCTCACCTATGTCATTGGAGAAGATTTGATATCATACGTATGCTTGTGTGTATGTGCCACATGATTATCTACTTACTTGGATGTACAAGCACTTTCATTATAATTTGATGAGGTACCTTATTGATGTACAATTTTATGATGTATGTATGTACTTTAATGGTCTATATTTTGTACTCGCAATGTTTGGAATGGTGCAATACAAGCAACGAGATCTGATTATTGCTTGGTTTCAATTTTGGGGCAAACAAGCAGTAGGGGATATTGAGTCACCACTTGAGAAGGTGATTGTAATCACAGTAGAGCAGAAACAAGCATGGTGGTTCCTCTTTGAAACTTTCTTGGAATATTGGAAATTCAAGTTTGACAACTTAGTACCAACTTCAAAGAATTAGACAGAAGCAAAATGGGTTGAAAGTTCATAAAAGGTTTTCAAAAGATGGAGGTAAATTTTTTTTTGATGGATTTTATTAATCATTTTGATGTTAGCGTTTATTTCATAGTATATATCAATATTCAAATATCCAAATATATTTACTTTTGGAAACACACAATTGTAGTACATGAGTGCCACTACTCAAATTGCAGCTGAGGTTTGAAGGAAAGTTTTGGAAGGAAACAAGGTTATTAAAATCAATGTTTGAAATTGATTGAGGACAATAAATGTTGAGTGGGGAGGACTGTTGGGTCCCCAATTAAATAATTTCCAAATAAGACTACTTGCAAACAATGTTCCACCAACCTACTAGTTCCCTAGGTTGAGATGGAGACATAAATTTTGTAATAAGGGGCTATAGGACGCAAAAGGACTTTAGTTTACCATATTCAGATTTAAATGGGTCACATAAATGATAACTTATAAGAAAACAAGGTTTCATGGATTCATGAAGACACTTGGAGGCTTATGGATCCCTTGGATGACTAGATTCCCCACACACTTGTCATAATATTCATACAAATTCAAACACATGGGTAATGTAATTTTATTAGAGGGTGATGTGGTGTCAAATATCATATAATGAGCCAAGTAATTCGAATAGGTAAAGGATAGTAAGTCCCATGGAAGAGAAAGTTACTAGAAGATAAGGTGTGTCACTTGTAAGGAGATTCCATGCACTCTATGACAACAAATGATGAAAGATTCTATGACAAGTATGGCAAATTCAGACCTGCTTGCAGAAATATGACAAATATGACATTAAAGGTATAAAAATAGCCACCAATAGGTTGAATATGGGATTTAGAGGCAGCCATTCGAATTGGGGAAAGAATTGGAGCATGAAAAGGAAGACAAGTGTCATGAGAGTTACTAAACCACTAAGATGTGTTGGAGGAATCCCATAGAGGGAAATTCGACCTTAGGATGCCTCATGATTTTAATAAAAATTATGTCATTAAGAATGATAATATATTTTTATCATTTTTTACTTATCCTTTGGCATTTAGGAGAGCTTTTTCTTGTCCATTGCACGATGAGTGTTCACTCTCCCTGCTTGTGAACCAATTTCGAGGGAGTTGAATTCCTTTCCAAGTTGGTTGATGGAGAGGCCATTCAGACATCTCATTGGATATTAATGAAGGATTTTTATTTTCAGATTTAAGTTCCATACAGTATAATTATCATATATTCCCCTATTCTTCCTTTCCTTCTTCTCCACTCCCCCACACTCTCATGTTGAGGGTGCACTTATTGGAGTGGTACTTACGCTTTGTTGAGTTTATTTGATGCCCAAGCTATGAAAATGATGTATGACACTGTAATATCAGGTACGTATTGTATGTAAATCAAAATATCATAAATACATGTATGAAATGCTTGCATTCTCATGCTCTTGAATGGATAGTTTTCATGTATTTGGGTTCCGTTTTGGAAAGAGTTGCATAGCATATTTTTATGAAGATATTTATATGAGTTTGATGATGATTGAGAAGCAATATATTATGCATGTATCTGTACTCTTATTTCCATATTCTCTGTAATTCTAAATATTAGAAATCCATGTGTGAAAGGATTGCATTCCCATGAGTTCGAATGACTAGTTTTCATGTGTTTGGCTTCCAGTTCGAAGGAGTTATATATATGATATGTATTAAGGAATTTATCTGATGTTAAATTCTGTTGAGGAAGAAATTTATTTGTTCTATATAGTCTCCATTCATCATGTCATGTTCTGAAATATTTCATGTACTTTTTATGAGTTAAAATGAAGCTAACAATGTAATTTCCCCCTAAGAAATTTTATTGAAAGTTATCAAAGGAATGTTGTACTTTATAACCAGTTTGAAGAACCAATTCCAATGATTAATTAAATCCAATTATGTATTATATTCATCCCCATACTCTTTTATCAAATTTGGTAGGGTCATATTGCATTTGGAGAGTCAAAAGTGCCATCTACCCTTGGGGGTTTTAACATTGATTTCCTAGTGTTTTTGTCCTTTTTTCTCTATGTACAATATCAAGTTGCATAAGAAATTGGAAAGTGTATGAGTAGTAATATTTTGAATTAGTATTTCCTAATACCCCTAAATATATTCCATACATAACTTGAAGTCAGTTGGGTGTATTTGGGACAACTTGGGTTTCACTAGTATAAAAATGTGTTTCTGAGTCGACCATTGATTTTCTGAGGTATGTTAGTATTTTTTAAATCCCATTGTATCCCTCCATAATAATTTTTTAAAGGTTCAGTGGTGCTTGGAACCAAACCAGGAAGGACTAGTTGACCACATTTTCCTAGTAAATTTGCACTTTCACTCATTAACCCCAAACGAGGTTGCAAAGGTATAAAGTAGGATAAAAAGTTTCCATAAACCACCTTGGGATGTTTTAAGACTCACCGTATAATTTCCTTTCAAATTAGGGACCATTTGGTCAGAGTTGGAACCTTCTAGCGTCGTGACTAGTCAAGTTTGAATTTGCCCAATTTGTAATTTTCTCCAAAATCCCAAGTAGGGAAATTACAAGGTTCAAGAAATCCTCCAATATACATAGGACATATGGTGCTTCATAATAATAAAAAATTTGATCCACATTTTCAAGTTTTCAATATTGTGTCCCATACCTTTTCACCATAGGTTAAATTAAATGCATCCACATTTTCATTAGTGAAAGTGCTTGCATTTGCAGCAAAGGAACAATTCATTCCCCATGTTGTGCCATGCTCTTTGTCACCCTCATAACAAGGCTCAATAGTATCTTCTAGGTGACTCTTCCCAAACATTATTTCCCTTCATTTTTTTTTAAATTTTTGGTAGCATAATGTTACGTTACGTTACATTATGTGACAACATCTCCCCCATAGTGGGTCGTAGAGAACCTCGCTACTCTTGGTACAATTAGAGAATGTAGATACAACAGTTTATACAAAAATGGCATTGAACACAACCATCATTATCACCAGAAAGTTTAAAGAGCATGCGTGTTAAGAAACCAAAATATGTAATGTACTACTCAACTTTCCATTGACGAGAGGGTTACTATACTTCCTAAATTTCACCTCTTCTAATATGATTTCACTATGCAATTTTAGTGATAGATTTTGATAACTCTTGACAAATTTTTAATGGATCTAAATATGGAATTTTTTAAATGCACAAATATAAATTTTATGCATGCAGTATGAGAATTCATGATTGAGGAAAGGGTGCACATGCATAATATGCATATACAGAATCACTAAAATTGATAAGTTATACTTTCCTTACCAATAATATGTCATTTCANCATGCAGTATGAGAATTCATGATTGAGGAAAGGGTGCACATGCATAATATGCATATACAGAATCACTAAAATTGATAAGTTATACTTTCCTTACCAATAATATGTCATGTCATATTTTATAATAGATTACAGTCAAGATTTTATATTTCAAAATACACAAAGCAACAAAAAATCACATAAATATTGATAATTATCGTTAAGCATGAGCTATGATAACAACATTCCCATATCCTTGTCAAGTTATGAACATTTAATCTATCTCCAGAGATACAATCAAACATTGCAAGGAAAATGACATAATAGATTAGTACAAAGCTATGAATACTTGTCTTAATTAAAAATATCCATATAAATTGGCTTTGTTGGACTAATTTACTATCCATCCATAGGTTTTCAACACAAACAACACCATGTATTCAAGTTAGTAGGTGTCTAGGGAAGAGGGACCATGTACAAGTATATGTCTAAAATGACCTATGGTGTTGCATGACTTTGACATGACAAACAACTAATGTGAGTTCATTTTATATGTCCCTCTCATATTCCTCAACTGATCTTTGATCATGCTTGGATCCCCTTTTAACAACCACTCCAAAACTCAAGCTTGGTCGCTTTTGCTAATATGATCCTTCAAGAATCCTTCATTTGAAATATCACACTATTTTAGCAAGAAGTGTTGAGGTTACTATTCTCCTCCTTCTGTGGTCTGGTTTAGCAGTGTAGTGTGCAAAACTCAAGCTTGGGTAATTTATTTTGTTGATATGCTCCTTCAAGAATCCTTCATTTTCCATCTCACTATTTTGGCAAGAAGTGTTGAGGTTGGTATTCTTCTCCTTTGCTGGTTTGGTTCAATAGTGTAGCGTATGGAACTCCTATGCTAATGCATCCACTAGTTAGTTTAGGAAATATTTTGACTTCCAGAGTCAAGATCTAACACAATCTCATGTCAGTTACAATCGTCCTTCCCTAGCCTCAAATCTCACCGCATTTGCTCCAATTGGTATTTGTAATCCAATAGTTAGTACCATATGAGAGAGATTTTTACAATTACAGCCAAGAGAACAATTGGCATGTTTGAGTTTCAAAAATAATCCCAAAGGTTTTTCCAAAAATTGGAGAAGAGAAGTGCATAGTAACAAATGGTATACTCAATTTCCTTAAGAACCCCTTTGCTTCCCCTCTCAGTACATCATATACCTCACTACTCCTAGTTGTTGTTTCATGGAATGTATGTTTATTTCTCATTACATATATCAACTTGGAAAAGTATATCAAACAAAAAAACCTTGTACGATCTCTAGTGGTGTCTTGGAATTCGGCTCTTATTGAGGATTACACCACAAGAACAATACTATCATATATTATCATTTACTTAGCCCACATGGTTAGACATCTAATCAAAAGTAACCATGTTAGAATGAATGTATATATAAATTGATTCACATAATTGCAAAGGGTTAAAATGGGGGTATTACACCCTTCCCCTCCTTGAAATAACAACTTCTTAGTGTAATATCAGGATCAAAACAAAAAAGGATATACCTCCATCATGTCTTTCTTAAGCTCCCATGAGGCCTCATAAGGTATGTATTGCTTGCACTAGACCATTACCTAGCCGATGGGTTTTTTCATAGCACTAGGTTAAGGATGCATACAAGTTTTGTTTGGAAATCTGCATTGTGTTCCACTTTGACCAATTCCCAATCAAGTACATGGATAGGACCATGCACATACTTCTTAAGCAACAATTTATATAAATATTATGTGCTTGAATTGAGCAGGGAATGCACGTTTATATGTATATGGTGCTATTATACATAGGCTTTCAAATTGCTTGCATCATATTTGTGCTAGCCTAGCATGATTTCCATGCTTCAATGAGATCTTACTTTGTTTTAGTCTAGGAAAACATGATCTCCAACATTGAATTCCTTATGTACTCTATTTTTTTAACATTATTAGTTTGTCAGACTTTAACTGCCTTCAGTTATGCCTAATTTTGGTAACATATTTTTCATTTAAATATAGACCAAGTGCATTTCTTTATGTTAGGTATGTCATCTCATTAAAGTATTACATCTTCTCCAGTATAATTGTGTGTATGGGCCTGTTGAGGCCTGGAAATTCACAGGCAACAACAGCAAGGGATTCTCCCCAGTCAACATTCCCAATTAGCCCGTGACTATTTGGTATGGGGAGTCCGTCCAGTTTGCGGTCCGGCTACCGTAGGCCAAGTAACAAAAATAAAAGGTTTTACAGGTTGCGGCCCGGTCCACCGTGTATATTTTTGTACTTTTTAACTTTAAGTATGATGTGCAAGTGCCTATCTAACATGAAAATTGATAAAGAATACGAGGAGCGGTCACAATGTGATGCACAGGTTCTTACCTCTCGTCTTAGACTCTCTCGCATATAAATCACACAGAATAGAAAACAAGACTAACTAAGCTGTCCCTAGGGAGAAATATTATCAATCAATGAGTAATGTATTACTGCTCATATGTTAAGATAAATCACAGATAGTTGTTATTAGAATCAAAACACATAAACATGAATAGAGATATGCATAACAAGATATCTCGTCGTCTATTAAAACATTCATTACCCATAGTGGAAATTATCATAAAATAAACCAGAGAACATTCATACAAGAACATAAGTTCAGAAAATTATAATGATCTCACAGTTAATGAAACATAGCTAAAAACGAAATAGTTCCCCTTCAACATTGTTCATTTCACCACATTTGAACATTCCACACAACACATTCTCCAACAGGAAAAATTGCATTTTTATTATTGCAAAATGAAATAGTTCCTCTTACAACAAGTTTTTTCACAAGTCTCACTGGGAAAAAGCCCTTTTCTCTATCTAATTCTCCTATACTTATACAAAAGGCAAAACTTTTGGGCTACCCACAAATGCCCCTTGGGCTTCCCCAATGCTTCATCTCCCACAATTTTCTCATATCTAATGCTTATACAAGTTACAATATATTACATTTAAACCAACTAATAAAGCACTTAAGTGGAGGGCCTAGCTCAATTGTTCAGGAACTTCTTCCAAACTAAGGCTTCTGAGGCAATGTTTTCGAACTCAGAAGGTTCGAGAAAATGAATATTGATTTCAAATTTTGCATCCTGATTTTTTATCACTTTGATTCTAACTGAACACAAGTGTAGTTGATCTTCCAGCAACTGTACACTAACCATTGAATGAACTAACTCATCTCTCAAAATCTTCTCGTCCAGAGCCTTGATCTGTTGAATTCTCCGTTCATCTTCTTGATATCTATTCTGTAACATCGCTATCAATAGGTCATGAGCTAGAAATGTGTCCATTCTCTGCTCAGCAACCCCCTGGCAACGGTTATAAGTGATCAAAAGTCACCTACAGAACTCAGTACAAGCTCCCTTCATTTTATTTACAGCCTTCTTAAATTCTTCAGCTATGTTTATGGCAAACTCTAATAAGCCATAGTCTTGTTTTAAGCCTTGTTGATCCTTTGCTGGTAGGTTTGCAGGGATCTCCTCATTTGTCTCCAATATTGCTATTCTTCCCATAAGGACTTCTAAAATGTCCTGAGATTTGTCTACAAAATATGAAGAAGTTTCCAAAATTTCTTCTAGTCTATTATCTACCTACAAAACCTTGCACCTCTCTTCTTCTATGGATACTTGCAGCCTATGCATTTTGCTTCTTTATGCTAAAACATGTTCTTTGAAAGGTTGAATGTTGGTTTGGTGTTCCTTGGCTTCTTCCAAATATGTTGCTAATGAAGCAATTTTTTATTTAAGGTCTATTGCTTGCACCTGAGATTGTTTCTCTGACTCCTCCAAAGTAGCCTTTTGTAATTCTAGCTCCCCTATCTTACTTTGTAGTTGGTCCTTTTTCTGCATGAAGACTTTCACATACTATTTTCAGGCCATCCTTTTCTGTCATTAGCTCCTGATATTCCTACTCCAATTTTGCTAAGATTTCCCGGGAAACCTCCAAAGACATCTTGTCTACTTGGAGGGATTGAAGCTCTGCCTTTGAAGATTTAACTTCATTGTGCATGTCTTCAAACTTCCTTTTCAATTTTTTGCTTCCTCTCTCTCTCTTTGCAGCGTATCTTTCAGTTGGGCAACATTTTTCCTTGATTGCTCAAGGTCAGTCACTATTCGATCCACATTATCTTCAGAGGCATGGATCAATGCTGCTCCAGCTCAGATAGTGAATCTTGGGTCCTTGTCTGTCCCATGTACCAAGATTTTATCATTTATCATCTTCCCTGACTGCCCCCTAGTTTCAACTTTCCTCTCGGTCATCTTCACAATTCTTTTCTTTTCCTTGTCTTAAAAAATGGTATCGAAGTCTGGAACTTCTTCCCCTTTCTTTTGTTCGAAAGGGATCAATCTTAGGCCAGAAACAACAACCTGTCTTAAGGTGCTGCTAGCAGTTTTATCAAGGTCTTGAGAATCAGGATTACCCAGATCTTGAACCTGAATGTTTGTAGGGTCGGAATTTTGTTGCTCTATCATGGACCCTGTCAGTTTTGTCTTTCAGCTTCCTGTTTCCTAAGTTCCTCATCTTCCTTCCTTTTATTTTCTTCTTCTTCACTCCTGACAGCTTCTTCTGCAATTCTAGCTGCTTCTTGTTCAGCTTTCCTCTTTTCTTCTTCCTCACTTCTAAGCCAACTTTCGGCCTCCTCTGCTAATCTCCTAGCATCTTCATCTCTTTTTCTAGCCTCCTCTTCCTCTGTTTTCTTCTGCTCAGCTTGTCCTTTCCCACCTTTAGTAGTGATCTTCGTTTTGAATCTTCTTTTTAATGCAGTCATGTTTTCTGCATTTCGAAAAATTGATTCATCCCTATCCCAATGGCTTGTATACTCAAAATGCACATTTGCTTCCTTGCAGTGTTCTGTGACTTTATTTCGAGAATCATTCCTATGGAAATTTATTTCTCCAAAATGAAATTTCTTCAGTTCTTCTACAAACTCATCGGCCCTTTTGACTCTTGAAAACTTATAACTTCCCAATCTGAACGGTATGGGAGGATAAGTTGCCTTCTTATGCTCAAACAAAAAACTCCCTATGCCATCCAAGAATACCTGCCTGACTGCCTCCTTATGTACCACATAATCAGTGGCATATTTTGGAAGCAGGGAAGGTGCTCTGGAGCAGCCATACATTCTAATATACATTCCGTCCTCAGTTAAGTAGTAATCAACATACTCCTCAATGACCTGCAACGCTTCTTCAGACATGCAATTGCATTCTTTTAAGAAAATCATAGTATACAATGGCATAATAAAGTGTTCACACACTTCTCTGTAATGACTATAGTACTTATGTGCCCATAATGGCTTGTAGGCTGTGTATACCGATGTTTTGTCTCTATCCTAAATACACCTTAGGTTTGGGAATGGTTGGGTGCAAAGTATGCAATCAATCAATATGGAGCCCATGTAGAACTCNTATGTGCCCATAATGGCTTGTAGGCTGTGTATACCGATGTTTTGTCTCTATCCTAAATACACCTTAGGTTTGGGAATGGTTGGGTGCAAAGTATGCAATCAATCAATATGGATCCCATGTAGAACTCCGATTTTTTCTGGGATACCCCTCCCAGGGCTGAAGCAATGCATGCTAAGAGACTGTTTGACACAATGTTCTCCCAGTTGAACACAGTCCCTTGAGTGGCTACACAGAAGATGATAAGGACCCATCCCAACTTAAAACTTTTACTGTGGGCTCTCCTAAATATTATGTTCAGCATTAAAGCAATGAACCTATAAGGGGTTCATAAGGTGGTTGTGTCGTATTCCCCTGATGGTCTGGTTTTGAAACTCTTTCTAGGTACCAGCATTATTTTCAATGTTTCAACTAGGTCAAGATTAATCTCCTTTATCCAATCCTCAGTCAAGTAAACCTGGGCTTCCGGTAAGTGGTAGGCTAATGATACATAACCAGGGCTATAAGCAGCATAACCCTGTTTGTCAGTGTTGGCCAAAATCATGGTAGTCACGTCTGCCTTTGGCAGAATCCATCCAATTACTTCTGAGCATGGGAAAAGCTCAGGCCTGGTAGCAATCTTCATCAAAGCAGATCTTTCAATATTAGCATATATAGTCTCTTCTTCAAAACCGGTGTCAGGTACTTCATGGTGTGATATCAGTCTGTAAATTTCCCCCCACTTGTATTCAGGTTCCACTCCTGTGGTGCATCTGGTGTCTTCGTAAGTATACTCAACCTTCATGACAACTTCTACCTCAGGTTCCTCTTCCACTATAGGGGCTTTCTTTTTCTGCATTTTAGACATCTCGTACTCAGAAAAATTGCCTTGTCATACACAAAAATATTTTAGGTCCTGTTCAGCCAATATTCAAAGAATGAGGACAAAACTACATAAGCATTTACCTCGGCCATGCTAGTCATGACGGAATCCATTGTAAAATACAGAAACATATTTAACTACCAAGTACTCTTGCACAAGATAAGTCTGCAAAACCTAGATTCTGCCCAAGACTAAAACTAGCTTGATCAACCAATAACATCATGTCTTTGTTATCAATGTAGAATTTCTCCCGGTCAAAGAAAACAGTTTCAAAACTACATCCTCGGTGCTACGATTCCAGAATAAATCGTCCTATTGCCAATCTCATTCGAAACGAGGTGCAACTTCAAAACCGCGACCCTAGTCCTAAACACGCGAGTGACCCAAAAGACAGGAAAACCAAAACCTTCGGCAATTCGAAACAAACCAGGGAAAACGCCTTCCTATTACAAAATAAAAGGAAACCTCCCCCCCGGACGGCCATACGCAAATTGGAGAAAACCGGTGCAGACAACGTAACGCTTGTTTGCACCAGTTTCCCAAACAGTTGGGTAAGGTTTGAAGATTCATAACGGCACATCAGTAATCATCAGGAAAACAACCCCCCCACCCCGGACAACCATACTGTTGAGANTTGTTTGCACCAGTTTCCCAAACAGTTGGGTAAGGTTTGAAGATTCATAACGGCACATCAGTAATCATCAGGAAAACAACCCCCCCACCCCGGACAACCATACTATTGAGATGAACTAGATATACGCTAAAAAAACGTAAACCTAGGTGTCCATCAACCACGGAGGTGGAAACTAACCAAGGACGACAACCCTAGTTCGAAACTCAAATGAAGGGGTAGAATCGAAAAGATTGGCCTACCTAGCAAGGAGTTGTGCAGCTGACAAGAAGAATTTGAAAACTTCCACGGCGACGCCACCTACGAAAGAGCTACCGACAGCAAGTACAATGTCCCGTACAAAACGACAACGACAGCGTAGGCACGGGTTCGCAGGTAAAATAAAAAAAATATGCCCCAAATCCCCAATATATATATATATATATATATATATAGAGAGAGAGAGAGAGAGAGAGAGATATCTTGGTAAAAACAAACATTCAGCGGGAAAAATATGACAATCGGGCGATGGAGTAACTAAGGGATCGGTGATCAAGTCCGCTAATGCGCCGCAGCGGCAGAAGACGAAACAACTGCGAGTTCCGCAGTGCCAAGCGAAACATCGGCAAGAGAAATAAAATAACTCCGCATCGGAGCTCAACTAGACTATAGCCTTGGACCATAAGTTGGTTGGAACACCGCAACGACAGAAGCTGTAAAGACAACGAGTTTCGTAGACCAATAAAAATTGGAGGGAAAACAAAAATGACTACAATGAAACATTGGCAAAGCAGCAAACATAACCAAACTAAAGCGGAAGAATAGTCCCTTCTAGAGCCGCAACGACGGAGCAAAATAGACTAAGGCCTTGTGCAACAAAACTGACGAGAATCGAAAAAGATCAAAAATCCATCATGGTGCTCACAATATGTCATCTGCAATGGCAGAAGCTATAGAGACAAAGTGTTCTGACGGTTTTCCAATAAGGACGCCGATAATAAAATTAAATAAAAGCGCATCGGAGGAAAGTAACATTTTGGATTGGATCTTCATTCAACTGCATCTCCGCAACGGCGGATGCGTAGTTAACTGTGGTTCCGATTCATAGCTTTAACAACTTCCGACAGTGGGGTAAGAAATCAATGTAAGTCATAAAAACAACATCAGCATAAAGATCTTCTTTGAACAATCATCAGTAAAATCAAGCAATCCCGAACAAGCTAAGAAAGACAAAATTAAAAGGAGGGTCCCGAAATCCACCATTGGTCAATTGATAATATTCAAGTTTATGATGTTCTCTTTTGATGCAAACCATTTATTCAGTTTGAGGTAATGTTCATTTGTAATAACGGAATCATCAACTCCTTTTCTCAAGTCAAATTCAGAAATAGTAAATACTAACAACTTAAACATGCATTCTTTTATTGAGTGCATCAACGCCTTTGTTTTCCTTTTATGTATTTCGTATTGAATTAAAATCCTAAAGGACTTCCAACAATTTTCCCTGTTTGACATTCAAATTTGGTTGTTTGCACAAATACTTCAAGCTTTTATGGTTTTCTCTTAATTCGTATATTTTTCCCATCAAGCAGTTTCTCCCTATTTTTTAATGTGTAATGTATAACTTTTATCGTGTAGTGTAGTGTATAACCACTGAAGCAAGCTCTACATCATGTGTAGTGTATAACTTTTATCGTGCCCATTCAACTTTTGTGCCTCATAGAATACATATCACATGACAGTTTTATGTGAAACTCCACCAATTGTTGTCATGCATTAGCGCACTCAACAAACTATACATTTAGATCAACAATTTTCAGAATTGGTGAATTGGTGAGGAGTTGCTTTGACGTCTCCACTCAAACTTTTTCACTTTATTCTAAAGTGGAGTGATTGGATACATAATTCTTGAAAATCCTTTTATGAATATTACTATAATAACCAACAAGACCCATTCAATATTTCACATTTGCAACATTTCATGAAGTGGGACAATTGTTTGCAGCCTCAATGTTCCCTCTTTAGAAATATGTCTTCCCAAATACTATATTTTCTATTGGTGAAAATCACACTTGCTTAGCTTGGCGTAAAGCTTCTTCATGTTATTCCTCTTACTTTGAATATATTAGAATGCAATCAAGGAAGACAAGCACAAATGTGTCCAAGTTTTTACCAAAGATAGTATTCATGAAGCACATGAATATTATCTTTTCAATTGTTTGTGGCAATAATATCATGCATGGAAACTTGTTGCAAGATCTGTTATCATTTACAATGTATCTTATATTGAAGTTCCTTCCCTTTTTTAGATGGAATTCTCTATTGGATGGAATTTAATGCTGGTGATATATTCTAATATCAAGAATTTTGTCATGTCCATAGGTATGCCCTCAATGCACAGCCTGCACTTGTAGATAATGAGAAAAGGTTGCTTGAAAAGATTAATATATTATTCTTGATGGTGATCATAATTTGGTAAGATTGGATGCTTTTGTACATTGAATATACAAGAAGGAAATTTCTGAGCTGGAAATGTTTCATAATGGGCCCCTTAGAAAATGTGCTCTAGGTCTCTCAGTTTCTATACGATGCACACTTATTAATGATTTGTCATTTTACATTGCAATCAAGTAAACTAGTTTTGTGATTCTAAAAGTCAATGTTTGTTCTGACCCTTAGATTTGTTTTGCAACAATCCTTTAGAAGATAGGATAGTCCCACTGAGTATCATTGTAGACTGAACTAAATTATCAATTGAAGATGTAGAAGACTATATCCTCATGAAAATACTTTCTGTGAGTTTCAGACCCTGGCTTGGGTCGTAGTTCTACTTTTGTTTGTAAAAATATTTTCCATCGTCGAACTTGCAACATATATCATGATGGATACAACCATCGGATACATGTTTAAAACGTCAGACAAATAAAGGATTGTGTTCATGTTCCAACGGCATGGATGTTTTCATAGTGACGCATGATCATCTCTCTTGCGATGACAATGAGTGGATTCCTGGATAGCCAACCTTATGGTTAAATGGAATTCCAATAACATAGACGTCACACAAATGACACCATGTAATCACAATGGAGACACCCCATGCTCACAAGAGATACTCCCGTGTGTGGAATCCTCAGGCTGGCCACATTAGTGTGATTAAGTCTATTGGTGCATTAATCATATGTGTGTATGTGTTATCCCTAACACAATGGGCATGGCATTGTACATGTTGGTGAGTCTGAGTCTATAGGTTTGTAACTTATATATATATATATATATATAGTTAAAAATATATTTTCTTTTAAAATTAGACGATGGTGGTTACATATCCTATAGACTCTGACTCACCAATGTCCATAATGCCATCTCCATAATGGGAAATATGAATCACAAATGCAATATTGTATAATGATTCTATTTTTATTTCACACTATTTTTTATTTTTTATTTTTAAATTGTTAAATGATAATAATAATAAAAGAAACCTATGCCTACTTGCCTCACTAAAAATAGGTCAAGGAGAAGTCTTTATGGACATAAAACCTCATCTAATCATTGTTTCCTTGTAGTGAATCCATCCAAGCCAAGGGCATTATTATTGACCATTTCATGAAATTCTACAATTAGTTCATTAAGAGTCCAGGTTTCTTTGAAGGATCTTCTTTTCTCATCTTGAAAAATGTAGATTTGGAAGGTTTATATTTGGGAGGTTTAGAAAAATGAACACAAATTGGCCATGGAAGAGGAGAAATAGTGAAATCCAATCATTTAGTAGCACCAAACAAGGGGGTGCTCATAGGGGTATTGGGAAGTACTAATGCTTTGATTGTGTCTAAAGCAGAGTTAAATGAAACTTTTATTTGGTGATTTTTATTTAACTGTCCTACAATGATGTGTGTTAAGCTTGTATCCCAACACATTGGCATATTTCTAGTTATAGAGTGCACCACTTAGAAAAAAAATATAAAATATTTTAAACTACCTAGTGCATGTGCTAATGTTATGCACCAGTGCATTTGTATATTCATATATTAATTGGAAATGGGATCTTGAGGTAATGCTCCTTGTATAAAGGTGCCTTTAGGCAATTATATATTGAGTGCACAACTCACAATGATTTTTTCTAAATCCTAATACAATTTTCCTTGTATTTCTCCACACTAGTGAAGTTAATTCTATTGGTTCGTGTGTGTGTGTGTGTGTTATCCCTAACACAATGGGCATGGAACTATACACATTAGTGATTCTAAGTCTATAGGTTATGTAACCACCATCGTCTAATTTTAGAAGAAATTTCCATTTTGCAAAATTTGAGCTTTTTATTTAACCCTAGAACTAGAGTGTGTTGTAACATGACTCACCAATGCATTGTGTGATGATTATGTTTTTTTGTTCACACTATATATCTATATATAATTGTATTGGTGCATGTGTTATGAAAGTATACCATTTCATTGTAAGAGTTTAGGCCCACTATTTTTTTTTAATTTGTCAAATGATAATAATAAAAAGAAACATATTCCTACTTTCCTCTGCTAAAAATAGGTCAAGGAGAAGTCCTTCAGTGAAACCTTAAATAATTAGTGTTTTACTTGTAGTGAATCCATCTAGGGAAAATACATCATTATTCATTTTTTCATGAAATTCTACAGTTAGTTCANAGGTCAAGGAGAAGTCCTTCAGTGAAACCTTAAATAATTAGTGTTTTACTTGTAGTGAATCCATCTAGGGAAAATACATCATTATTCATTTTTTCATGAAATTCTATAGTTAGTTCATTAAGAGAGAAGGTTTATTCATAGGCACTCTTTTGATCATCTTGAAGCTTCCAGGGCACAATGTTAAGACATTTGTGGGTAGCCTCTTATTGTTCCATCCCTCGGGATTGGAACACCATCTCTACAAATCCTTGTTTAATTTCCACTTTGTTGGCCAAATGACCCATGGTTATACTTAGGGAATAAATGGATTGCTTGACCTATTTATTGGCTAGGTATTTATAGAATAGACTTATAACCTATTTTTATTCAGTGTATTTGACCACACAATGAAGTTCCTATTGCATGGAATATAGAATCTACCCACTTTAACTAATATAATTCTATAGCATTCACATCCTTATCTTAATCATATGGATTCCATTGCAAGTCTCTCATCAAGCAATCTAACCATTATGCAGTGCATGATTGTAATGCCACCAAATTTAGGTTCTTTGGCACCCATGCCTCAACAAGAAAGCCACATTTTGAAAGACTACATTATCCCACTAAGCAACCTATCTAGGGAATTAGGTTCCAATTGTTCAAATGAAGTTTAGTTATCTTGGGATCTGTAGGTGTGAGACATTCAAAGTAAACTAGGTATTGGGCATATATAACCATATGCCCCCACTAATAAATATAAAACCAAATGGATTGGTGGTCAATGGGAGTGGTGATTTTGTCCTCATGGACAAGGTGGACCTTCATAGATTTAAAAAGAACATATTTTTCTATAACACTATAACTCAAACTAGTGGCTAGGAAATTCCCCTGACCCATTTGCAAAAATTTGTCCATGTAATTTCTCCAGTTATCATAGGATCAAATAGGTTGTATTGGGTCCTTATTTCCCACCATTCCTCTTTATATTTGACCGAAAAGAATATATAAGTTCCCTTATTTACCTTCTTAGAGCTCTGCCATTTTGAAATTCCCTAAAGATAAGCTAGGCAAAATCAAGATGGTNTCCCACCATTCCTCTTTATATTTGACCGAAAAGAATATATAAGTTCCCTTATTTACCTTCTTAGAGCTCTGCCATTTTGAAATTCCCTAAAGATAAGCTAGGAAAAATCAAGATGGTAATTAACCATCCAATGTCAAAAACTTTCACACTCATTGGCACCATTGGAGGCAAGATAATGGAAAACCCTAGAAGTTAGTTGTCTAAGTTAAGAATAATCCACACAAGTCTCTAAGTGGGGTCCATACCCCACTCAACAACAATATTCAGAAACTTAGAAGAGAGAACAAGTGACCCACATTTGAATCATTATGAATAAAATAAACAAATAAACTCTTACTCTACATCAAGGGTCTATCTAAATATCATAAAGCATAAAACCCCCATTTTGACCTCCTGTAACCAAAAAATATATGTGCACCCATAAAAAGTGAATAGATGATGAAAAATGTGTGTTATGTTAAGGTCATTTCGACGTTAGATATTCCAGATGTGTTGACTAAACTGTCATTGATGCCAACAAGTGTTTGTCAATGTGTCTTGGTGCCCCTTGTTGATGTATTTGTAACTTCGAAATGTATTCATATATGTATATTATTTATTGTAACCCGATGTTTATTCTGGGGTGTATCTATAATGTAATTGAGTCATGTTGTCATGCCTCGATGTTCCAATCAGGAGAATCAATAATGTAAATGAGTCATGTCAAGTCATAGTGGGTAACCCTCCGATTGTCTAAGGGTTAAAGTCCTTGCAATTCCAGGGCACTAGGGTTATTAGACTCTCCTAGTACAGGTTAGACCTGGTAGGGTTTTAGTCATGTCGGGATTAGTATAAATAGAGAACTGGAGTCTCTATTTATCACACAACTTATACACACTTAAATGTAGCGCATAGTTGAGGAAGGAGAAGACACTGGGGCTAGACAAGAAGAAGATTACTGTTGTCGGGAGATCACTTATTGTTTTGGACTTTTACTGTTTTGGTGTTGATTCTATCTCTAAGGAAGTTGCGGGGTTTTCTCCTTTATGGTTTCCCCAAGGAATAACACTGTGTTCATTTTCTCTTGTGTTTGATTGTTGTACTTGTTATTCTCTCAGTTAAAAATCCTAATAATGCTAGCTTAATGTTGAAAAACTAACATGGTATTAGAGCTAACCTAAGAAGAAGACACTGTGCAGCTGCAGGAACTAGGGCTTCCTAGTTTATCGATCTTCCTCCATAGATTTTCAGCAAAAGTAAGGTGGAATAACTCTCCTCCTTAGGGTGCATTTTTCTGTTGAGTAGAATCCAATTCTGAGGTTTTCAGTTTTGGACCCGACACTACTGTTGAAAATTAGGGCTTTTCACAAAAGAGGAATTTTTCAGTGAGCCCAGGCCCAGATTGATCTCCTCCCAAAAATCGAAGTTAGGGATAAATTTCAAGGCATTTGGGTGGATAGAACTCTAGAAAAGAAAAACCCTAATTTGCTCCTGAACCAGCTCTACAGGATTTCAGCTCAAGTTTTAGATCTGACATCTTGACCTGGTAAGATATAAAATATTTTGTATTTCCATTCGAGGTTCTCAGTTAAGATGTCTCATCATACCAAGCTTGATGGGAAGCTTGAGGGAGCTGATAACTTTCGAGCCTGGAAGTATAGGATCTCCCTGGTCCTGGAAGAAAATGAGTTAGACTCCTACATCCATGAGGAGGTTCTAGTTCCAGAGGGAGATGAGGCAAAGGCCTTACATAAGAAGAAGATGGTTATGGAAAAGAGGATCATTGATGATTCTATCAAGGATCACCTTATCCCATAGATGTCCTCTCTCAAGACACCTAAAGCTATGTTTGATGCCCTAACCAAATTGTTTGAAGGGAAGAACATAAACCGAAAGATGACTCTGAGGAATCAACTGAAGAATGTGAAGATTCAGAATGCAGAGTCCATCCAGTCTTACTTCAAAAGGGTTTCTCAGATCAAGGAACAATTAGAAGCTATAGATGAAGAAGTGGAGAATGTATAGATTGTGATGACAACACTGAATGGCCTTCCTAGGTCATGGGATTCATTCATCCAAGGAATCTGTGCTAGAAAGAAGTTAGTCAAATTCAGCAGACTATGGGAAGAATGTTCTGAATAAGAAGCACGGAAATTAGCCCGAGAAGAGAAGATGGAAGTGAAGATCAAGCTCTCACAGTTCACTCCAATAAAGGCGGAAGAAGTACTCATCACTCCAAAGGTAAGAATCCTCATCATAGAGATAACAATAGAAAGAAAATATCTAGATCAATATGTTATACATGTGATGAGATAGGGCACTTTGCAAAATACTGTCCTAAGAACAAGAACCACTCTTATAAGAAGAAGGGGAACAAAAGAAGACATCATGCTCGTGCTGCAGGGGATGATGAACCATCCAAGAAGAGATCCAGATATAAAAGTGAAGATTCTTCAAGCGATGATGAATATGTTTTGATTTCTTCTCTCATAGGTAACATTACTCATGGTAGTGATGATTGGCTTATAAACAGTGGGGCTTCCAAACATATGATTGGATTCAAGGAATCCTTTGTGAGACTGTCAGAACATGAATCACCTCACAAGGTGAAACTAGGAGATGACTACCAATATCCAATAAAAGTTAGTGGGGAATCTTCATATAAACTAGACTTTGGTAAGTCTCTAACAATGAAAGAAGTATTGTTTGTGCCAGGACTCAAGAAGAACCTTCTCTCTATATCAGCATTGGATGCAAAAGGAATGAGGGTTGCATTCATAGATGGTCAAGTCATCATGTGGCCAAGAGGAAAGACTATCGATGATGCAGTGGTGATTGGAGAATAAGAAGGAGGTTTGTACAAGCTGAAGGGCCATCCAGGACAAGCCTTGGTCCATGACACGGTAGAGCCAAGTGAACTTTGGCATAGAAGGATTGCACATGTGCATTACAGAGCACTACCTATTGCAAGAAAAGTTGTTGAAGGTCTTCCAGAATTCCAAGCAAAACATGATGGTGTCTGCAAAGGATGTGCGAAAGGAAAGAATACAAAGAAGACATTTCCTAGCAGCAAAAGCAAAGCCAAAGGAATCCTAGAAATCATTCACTCCGATGTATGCGGTCCTATGTCATCAAACTCACTAAGCGGGTATGCATACTATGTTTCTTTTATTGATGATTTTTCTAGGAAGACATGGGTTTACTTTATGAAGAACAAAGACGAAGTATTCAGTAAATTCAAGGAATTCAAAGCCTTGATCGAGAACCACACTGAAAAGAAGATCAAGACTTTTCAATCAGATAATGGCAGAGAATTCACCTCGAATGAATTCAAAGAGTTATGCAAAGAATCAGGGATTAAGAGGGAGTTGTTAACTCCTTATAATCCACAACAGAATGGGATTGTGGAACGNGAATTCACCTCGAATGAATTCAAAGAGTTATGCAAAGAATCAGGGATTAAGAGGGAGTTGTTAACTCCTTATAATCCACAACAGAATGGGATTGTGGAACTGAAGAACAAAACTATCATGGAAGCTGCAAGAGCCATGCTTCATGATCAAGATCTTCCTATGCATCTTTTGGCGGAAGCTACCAGAACAACGGTGTATGTACAGAACCGTACTCCACATAGAGTACTCGAGAACAAGACTCTTGAAAGAAGTCTTCTCCAGCAAGAAACCAAAAGTCAGCCATCTCAGAATATTTAGCTGGCCTGTATACATACACATTCCAAAAGAGAAGAGGACTAAATTAGATCCTTCAAGAAAGAAGGGTATATTTGTGGGATACTCTGAAAGCTCCAAGGCTTACAGAATATATTTCCTAGGATACAAGAAGATTGACATCAGTAGAAATGTGACATTGGATGAAGACACAGCTTACAACAAATCCAAAAAGAGACCTACTGAAGAACCTGAAGAAGCAGAAGCACCCAGAATTCATGATACAACCATGAATGAAGAAACTCAAGAAGAAGATTGAGATTTTGAAGAACCACAAAGACTTGTAGATCCACCTCTTGAGAAGAATCCTCATAAGAGGAAACCTGCTTGGGTGTAAGAACTTATCCAAGGTGAAGAAAGATATGGGGCTCCAGAAGAGAATCATAGAGAAAGAAAGAGGACTAGATCCTACTCCGGGTATGTAGCTTTACTATGTGATTTCATTGATAAAGAACCTTCCAGTTACGAAGAAGTGGCAGAACGGAAAGAATGGAAGGATGCAATGATCGAAGAATACCAATCGATCATGAAGAATGATGTTTGGGATGTTGTCCCAAGACCAGAAAGGAATTCAATTGTAACTTCCAAATGGATCTATAAGATCAAGCATGCTGCAGACGATAGCATTGAAACATATAAAGCAAGATTTGTGGCTCAGGGTTTCTCTCAGAAAGAATGAATAGACTATGAAGAAACCTTTGCACCTGTAGCCTAATACACTTCCATCATATCAGTACTTGCCCTAGCTGCAGTGATGAAATGGAAGATACACCAAATGGATGTCAAGACTGCTTTCTTGAATGGTGTAGTAGAAGAGGAAGTGTATGTAGAACAACCACTCAATTTTGAGACACATGACAGGAAGTCTCATGTGTGCAGATTGAAGAAAGCCCTGTACGGTTTGAAACAGGCACCCAGGACCTGGTACGGTAGAATTGACATCTTTCTATCCAGTTTGGGCTTTACCAAGAGTAAAGTAGATTCCAACCTTTACTACAAGGTTGAGGATGGAAACCCAGTGATACTTATACTGTATGTAGATGATCTATTTGTGACAGGTACGGATGGGTTGATTACTGAGACGAAGAGAAAGCTTGCTACTAAGTTTGAAATGAAGGACTCGGGGATGATGCATTATTTTCTAGGTATGGAAGTGTGGCAGAGTACAGATGGAATCTTCCTTGGACAAGGGAAGTATGTAGTAGAGATCCTAAAGAGGTTTGGGATGATGGACTGCAAGGCTATGGCCACACCTATGGCATCGAACCTGAAGCTATTGAGTGATGCTTCATCAAAGTCGGTTGATGCTACGATGTATTGTCAGATGATTGGGTCATTGATGTACCTGACAAACACGAGACCAAATATTTGCTTTGCTGTGAACACCTTGAGCCAGTTCCTGACAGATCAGAGACATGCTCACTTGATTGCGGCAAAGCATATTCTGAGGTACCTGAAGGGTACAGTTGATTATGGGCTCAATTATGATGCGAATCAAAAGATTAACCTGGAGGGTTATGTTGATTCAGATTGGGCAGGCAATGCCATCGATAGGAAGAGCACTTCAGGGTGTTGCTTCGGTATGGAATCAGGTGTGATCTCTTGGTTTAGCAAGAAGCAATCCTGTGTGGCACTGAGTACAACTGAAGCAGAGTATGTTGTAGCTTGTTCAGCTAGTTGTGAGGAAGTATGGATAAGGAAACTACTATCTGATTTATTTGATCTCCAGTTAGATGCTACCTGTATACATTGTGACAACCAAAGTTGCATAAAGTTGTCAGATAATCCAGTGTTCCATGACAAGTTGAATCATATCGAGATCAAGTACCACTATATCAGGGATATGGTGCATAGGGGAGCAGTGAAGCTCCAGTATGTTGCGATGGAGGAACATATAGCTGATGTATTGACAAAGCCATTGTCTAAGGTGAAGTTTGAGTACTTCAGGGAGAAGCTTGGTGTTCTCCAGATAGAGGTTTCCTCCAAGGGAAAGTGATGAGTCCCATAGCCATTCTGACATGGTGAGAGGATTGGTTCCTTCCATGGTCAGATATGTGTGTCATTCTATAATGGTGAGAGGATTGGTTCCTTCCATGTCAGATATGTGTGTTGAGATGAGTATCCATTCTGACGAGTAGGTCAGATGTAAGGGATGAGCCATTCTATCATGGTGAGAGGATTGGTTCCTTCCATGTCAGATATGAGTGCTGAGATGAGTAGCCATTCTAACGAGTGGGTCAGATGTAAGGGCTAATCCATTTTGTCATGGTGAGAGGATTACTTCCTTCCATGTTAGATATGAGTGTTGGCCATTCTGTCGAGTAGGACAGATGTAACAGCAATTGCCATTCTTTGAATGGAGCTGCCTGGCGAGGTACCAGGAACACTCAATCGAGGACTGAGTAGCCATTCTGATGTGATAGAGGGATGTGTTCCCACTTGATCAGATGTAAGGGTTGAACCATTATGTCATGGCTAAAGGATTAGGTTCCTTCCATGTCAGATGTGAGTGTTGGCCATTCCGACAAGCAGGTCAGATGTAAGGGAAACTGTCATTCTCTAGGACAATGGAGGCACTTGGTCAGTTACCAGGTAGCTCAGTCGAGGAAGACTGGGGTCCATTCTAATATGACTATAGGATTGGTTCCTACAAGATCATATATGAGTGCAAGCCCTTCCATCACTGTGGTAGGATGTGTTCCCACCTGGGTGGATGTAAGTGCAGAAATATTTAATCATTGTGGTAGGATGTGTTCCAGCCTGCGTGAGATTCGTTCATCATTGTGGTAGGATGTGTTCCGGCCTTGGTGAGAGTCTTCCATCACTGTGGTAGGACATGTTCCCGCCTGGATGGATGTGAGTACTATGCCTTTCTGAGCAGTAGGTCAGATATAAGTGCTGAAGAAGACCTACATGGAGGATAGGCCTACAACCAGCATGAAAAAGGGCTGGCTCTGTAGAACTTCTTGTGACGAGAAGAATCATGAGATAGCACTAGTGATGATCCAGATCAAGTGATGATCAATATCTAGTGATGATAGCCAGTGATGATCCACATCGAGTGATGATAGCCAGTGATGATCCAGATCGAGTGATGATATCCAGTGATGATCTATATCGAGTGATGATCTAGATCCAGTGACGATGCCCAGTGATGATCCAGATCGAGCGATGATCTAGATCCAGTGATGATGCCCCATGATGATCCAGATCGAGATATGATCCAGATCCAGTGATGATGTCCCATGATGATCCAGATCGAGAGATGATCCAGATTTGAAGAATGAAGATGACTTGAAGATGAATATGACTTGAAAGACGTAGATGACTCGAAGACTCAGAAGGATTGAGATGCAAATGACGAGATGATCCAGTTAATACAGAGAAGAAGACCAGTGCTGAAAATTGTGTCGAAAGAATACCTTCCTAGTTAAGAGGGAGTGTTGATGTATCTGTAACTTTGGAATGTATTCATCTGTGTATCTTATGTATTGTAACCCGATGTTTATTCCGAGGTGTATCTATAATGTAATTGAGTCATGTTGTCATGCCCCGATGTTCCAATCGGGAGAATCAATAATGTAAACAAGTCATGTCAAGTCATAGTGCGTAACCCTCCGATTGTCTAAGGGTTAAAGTCCCCATAGTTCTGGGGCACTAGGGTTATTAGACTCTCCTAGTAGAGGTCAGCCCTAGTAGGGTTTTAGTCATGTCGGGGTTAGTTTAAATAGAGAATTGGAGTCTCTATTTATCACACAACTTATACACACTCAAACGTAGCGCATAGTTGAGGAAGGAGAAGACACTGGGGCTAGACAAGAAGAAGATTGCTGATGTCGGGAGATCACTCACTGTTTTGGACTTTTACTGTTTTGGTGCTAATTCTATCTCTGAGGAAGTTGCGGGGTTTTCTCCTTTATGGTTTCCCTGAGGAAAAACACTGTGTTCATTGTCTCTTGTGTTTTATTGTTGTACTTTTTATTCTCTCAGTTAAAGATCCTAATAATGCTAGCTTAATATTGAAAAAATAACACCCCTTGAGGAGCCCTTCAGGTTTAGAAGTCCATAAATGTCAAGGATACCTTTTGACCTTGTGCAATCCCAAGTCTGAAGCCCTTGGAGCCCTTGGGACAATGGAGAAATCCATGTACACCCTGTAGAGTGTTTAAGTACCCCTAAGTTGTTACTATGGTTCCCCAATTGTTTCTTTAGTTCACAACACCACAACCTATGCCCTAAGTTGCTTCCTTGGTGGGTTTAAGAATTGAAGAGTCCAAATGACCCATTCTATGGTCATTTTTGTTTGTAATGAGGTCATGGTACCCTAGGAGAATCCTAGGCACCCACAGACATTGTGTTGAGGTTCTTGGTGTCTAGTAAATGACACCCTCACTTGTAGTGACTTTGATGACCTTAATAAACCATGAAACTCTTACCTTTGGTCCCTAAGCCTACAATATACCCTATAATTTATGTATTTCCCCTAAAACACTAATAATACCCTAATGTTGCATTGATTCCTATTGCACCTTTACATTAACACTTGAACCCCTTATTTGATGACCCCTAAAACCTACAAGGTCATCGGTACCCTTGATATGATGAGTATATGGTGGAGACCTCCTCCTTGTTTATTTTAAGTATGTGGATGTGAATACCATTGAATATAAATTCCTTTGATGATTTCCATTGAATCCTTTCACCTTGGAACTAATACATAAGGTAACATGCTCTTTGGCACCTTTATGTGTGGAATATTTGAAGTCCTGAACAAATTAAAGAATTTAAGGGTATTATACCAAGAATTTGCAAATAAAACCATAATATGGAGATATTCCTCGTCAATCCATTTTCGTTGATATGTGAAGCATATTCTAACTCCTTACAGTTGAAGAGATATGAATTTTTGAAGTTGGTGTACCCCACCTTTTTGCGTCAGCCGACCAAACAAAAGAGAATTTAATTATTTGTAATTTTAAATTGCATGTCAGCCCAGTTTGAGGTACTAACTTTCCTCCACATCCTATATAAATAGAATATCAAACATTTCATTTTTTCATCAATCAAGTATCTCCTAACTTTCCTCCACATCCTATATAAATAGAATATCAAACATTTCTTTTTTTCATCAATCAAGTCTCTCTTTGGTATTTTGCAACTCTTGGAGAAAAGTGCGAAACTTTGTGGTGGAGAAATTTTTGGGCATCTTCACTAAAATTGGCATAACTTTCTCTTACATAATCGGAATTACAGAATTATAGGCTCATTGGAAAGCTTGTTACAAGGGATATGTGGTGACATGATATAGAGTTTATTTTTGTTTTTTATATTTTTTCTTCATATTTTGATCTCTGAAAAGGTATGGTTCATGCTTTTGGGTTTCTCTTATGATGGCATATGTATCTCATGGATAGAGTTCATCTTTTATCTTAGTATGTGAGCCTCTATATTGGTATATATATTTGAAGAAATTATGGAGGATATGATGATGATTTTGCATACCTTTATGCTATGATATGATACACTTTATTATGATCATGCATGTGATAATGATTTACACTCTATGATGTTGATGCACTCCTATACAATATGATGTACATGCATACCATAGTGTGATGATGCTCTCCTATGCATTGTAATTTATACTTGATGTTGATGATGCATACACGGTGCACACTGAGACGGTTATGATGTATATTTTATGATGAGGATGCATACCCTATGATGATGATGCATACCTATGATAATGATACATGACGATGAATGCCTTATGATTAGTGAAAGTAGAGAAAAATTACTTGTTCATGAATTGTGTATGATGAGGTTTACAATGATGTACATGAGTAGTGTATGGCAGTGAAATGACTTGTTGGTATACTGGGATGATTTGGCAGTGATCAGAGTGCAAAGGTTATCAGTAGCATATTCATAGTTTGGTTTGACATGGTCACAGGTTCAGAAATCTCTTTCTTATCTGGGTGGCAATACAGGGCAAAGAAAGGAGGTTGTAGCATCCTTCCGGTTGAAGCCAGAGAACTAGGGAGTTGTAGATTCCTTCATGCTGTAGCATGTAAATCAAGAGGTTGTATCCTCCTTCCATTTGTAGCTAGAAAATTGAAGCCTTTGTAATAAGGGGGTTGTTGCCTCCTTTCGGATATTTCTGGAAAACTATTATTAAAAAGGATTTTGTGGTTTTACCCCCAGGACTTGGGTTTCCACGTCAAAAAATATTGTGTACTATACAGCTTATTATTTTCATACACATTGATGATATGTTATGACTGGTGATCAATGACTTGTTTTTAATTAAAAACTTATTATTGTGCAAATATTGATTTAGCCCCCCTTTGTATTTCAACAATTGGTATCAGAGAAGGTTCCTTCAGAACAAACTAAACGATAGAAGGAAATCATGGGAAAGTTTGTTAAACAAAGCAAAACTAGAACACCCTTATTTGATGGAAGCAACTATGCATTCTGGAGCATAAGGATGAGAGCCTTCATAGAATCTCAAGGAATAGAAATATGGAAAAGAATCAAGAATGGGTACAAGGTACCACAGACTGTACCAACATATGCAACTGAATTGGCTCAATACAAAAACTCAAAGTCGAGAAATCACCTTCTAAGTGCTATAAATGAATCTATCTTCAACAAAGTGATGCATTGCCCCTCTTCAAAGGAAATGTGGGACAAACCCCAACCACATATGAAGGAGATAGCAAAGTCAAGGAAGGAAAACTTCAAACATATAGAGGACAATTTGAACAGCTAATGATGAATGAAGAAAAATACATNAATGTGGGACAAACCCCAACCACATATGAAGGAGATAGCAAAGTCAAGGAAGGAAAACTTCAAACATATAGAGGACAATTTGAACAGCTAATGATGAATGAAGACAAATACATAGCAGCCTATATTCTTTGATTTGATCAACTTGTGAATACCATCAGAGGTTTGGGAGAATAATTTGAGGAGGCCATAGTTTTTTGAAAAGTTATAAGAACTCTTACCAAGAGGTTCAACCCCAAGATCTCTACCCTAGAAAAAAGAACATATCTGAAGACTATGACAGTAGATTAGCTACATGGGACTCTTGTGGCTTACGAAATGAGAATTGAAGACAAGGACATGTAAAGAAAGGAAGCAACATTCAAGTCAAGCTGGGAAGAACAACTCAACGAACAAAAATCCAACAAGTGATGAATTTGATGATGAAGAAATAGATAACTTTGTTCGAAAATTGAAGAAAGGAACTGGGAAATACAAAGGTAAGTTACCTCTTAAATGTTTTTTCATGTGGAAAGATATGTCATTTTGATTCTAAATGTCCATATGCAAATATCTCAGATAGTGATGAATATGGCATCTTCAAACCCTATAAGAAGTACAATAATTGCAAGAATAAGAACAAAGGGAAGTTTACAAAGAAGAAAATTCTCTATACAAAAAGGGACAACAGCTAATCCAGTGGTGGCTCCAACAATGATAGTGGTAGTGACTCTGATGATGATGGCGAACAAGATAAGGCACTCTTTATGGAAATAAATTCAAATGAGTATCCCAATGGTGATGAAGAATCTGAAGTTGAAGGTGAAGTACATCTTGAAGCATAACTTATAAGCACCTCGAAAGCCTGTTGAAGAAATTCAAAAAGGAGAATAGGGTACTTAAGGAAGAAATACAAAGGTTTGAACAAATCATTGTTGACTTAAAGGTCAAAATGGAAGAAGCCAAAAGAATCGAACACTCTCTTACTGAACAGTTGATGGCATGTATGAAAGAAAAAGAAAATCGTGAGGTTGAGATAGTATCTCTAACGAAAAAGTTACAAAAAAAAAGATATTGGCAAGAATTATGAGAATGTCTCCAAGATTCTAGAACAAATCATCAGCAATCAGAATCCATTCTTTGACAAGACCGGTATAAGATACAAGCAGAATATTGATGAGCCCTCAATCTCAATGATGACAGGTAATGAAGAGAATCCAAGAAGTTATGCAGAAGTTGTTAAGGACTCCGCAAATGAAGAAGAGATTGAATGTCAACCAGAACAACCCTTATTAAAAGGAAGGCCAACATAAAGACTAGATCTCAGAAAAGCACCTCCTTCATATGTTCCCAGGTATGGATACTTCTTTTATTGGCATTGTTTTACAGGTGGAATATTTGGACACAAAGCTACAAATTGTTTTCAAAGAAGAAACTTTGAAACAAGGAATATTACTCTCTTACTGAACAACTGATCGCATGTATGAAAGAAAAATAAAATCATGAGGTTGAGATAGTATCTCTGACGAAAATGTTACAAAAAATATATATATTGGCAAGAATTATGAGAACGTCTCCAAGATTCTAGAACAAATCATTAACAATCAGAAGCCATTCTTTGACAAGAGTGGTATAGGATACAAGAAGAATATCGATGAGGCCTCAATCTCAATGATGACCGGTAATGAAGAGAAGCCAAGAAGTTATGCAGAAGTTGTTAAGGACTCCACAAATGAAGAAGAGATTGAATGTCAACCAGAACAACCCTTATTAAAAGGAAGGCCAACAGAAAGACTAGATCTCAGAAAAGCACCTCCTTCATATGTTCCCAGGTATGGATACTTCTTTTATTGGCATTGTTTTACAGGTGGAATGTTTGGACACAAAGCTGCAAATTGTTTTCAAAGAAGAAACTTTGAAACAAGGAATAACCTGCAAGCCTCAAATGACCATTGTACAGTAACGGGTTTGGTCCCTTGAGATCAGAAGTAGAATGTTACAAGTGTATCAACTTTGGACATATAGCTAGATATTTCAGAATGAAGATACCTATAGTAAGAAATGAGGAAATATCCAACAAGGTATGGATTAAACGCAAGGACAACTACGAATGTGGAATTTCTTTTCAAGCTCAGAACAACAGCGCTAGTGAATGGTATGTTTATAGCGGTTGATCCAAGCATATGACAGGTAAGAAAACTATTTTTTTTAATATTTAGAAGGACAAAGGATCTATCTCTCTCGGAAACAACAATTCAACAAAAGTATTGGGGAAAGGCGCAGTGAAGCTTGGAAGCAAAAACTNGGTAAGAAAACTATTTTTTTTAATATTTAGAAGGACAAAGGATCTATCTCTCTCGGAAACAACAATTCAACAAAAGTATTGGGGAAAGGCGCAGTGAAGCTTGGAAGCAAAAATTCCCTGGATGAAAATGTCGTGCTTGTAGACAACATAAAGCATAATCTGATAAGCGTCAATCTGATGTGTGATCAAGGACATGAACTCCTCTTCAACTCAAAAGGATGCAGAATAAGGAAGCAAGCATTAGGAAAGCTAGTAGCCACATAGATTAGGACCCCCAACAACATATACGTGTTGGATCAGATTGAGTCCAAGAAATGTCACTTGGGAAAAGAAGATGAAATCCAGCTTTGACACAGAAGAATGGGGCATATACATTTTGACAATTTGGTCAAGATCTAAAAACCAAGCAATTCGAAATATGCTGGAAGTTACAAATCCTGCTAACTCTATATGTGATCAGTGTCAACATGGAAAACAAACAAGAGTACATTTCAAGACAAAAGAGAATTCTTCTACAAAACCTTTGGAGCTCATTCACACTGACCTATGTGGAACAACCAAGAGCAAAGGACTAAATGGTGAAAAATATTGCATGCTACTTATTGATGATTGTACCAAGATGACATGGGTATGTCTTCTCAACAGGAATTCATAAGCTTTTGGATGTTTCAAAACATTCAAGGAACTAGTCGAGAATGAAACATGATCATGAATCAAGTGCCTAATATCCGACAACAACGGATAATTCAATTCGTATGAATTCAACAAATACTGTGAATAACATGGAATAAAGAGACAGTTTTCAATAGCCAAAACACCTTAGCAAAATGGAGTTTCTAAAATAAAGAATAGATCAGTAATGGACATGGCTCGAACCATGTTGAATGAATTCAAGTTGAATGACAAATTTTGGGGACATGCGGTTCACACAGCAATACACATCTTGAACAGAGGATTACTTAGAAGAAAAAATGATAAAACTCCCTATGAGCCATGGATAGGAAGAGCGGAAAATGTACAAGACTTTAGAATCTTTGGAAGCAAGTGCTACATCAAAAGAGAAGATAAGAAGATTGGAAAATTTGACTCTCGAGTAGACAAGAGCATATTTGTTGGATATTAGACAATGCTACAACTTGAGATTAGACAATGTGATCGAAAGCATCAACATGAAAATAGATGAGGGAATACTAACATCATCCAGAGAAGAATTAGAAGAATCAAACGATGAAGAAGAGGAATTTTATGATTAGAAAGAAATGAAGAAAATTAAAATGGAAGAACAACTAGATGAAGAACAACTCTCGGAAGATTAAGAAAATAATTAGCCAACTTTGTAACAACTAGAAAAGAAGGATCAACATATACCTAAGAACAAGTTCCAAAAGAATCATCCATTAGATCAAATTATTAGTGATAAGGATGTCGGAATAGAAACTAGAAGAAGACTATCCGGAAGAAATGAGAAGGTACACTTCTCTCTATTGTCTACAACTGAACCGAGAAATTTTGCAGAGGTCAGTACAGATGAGCAGTGGGTCAAAGCAATGGAAGAAGAATTAGATCAAATTGAGAAGAATGAAACATGGGAGCTTGTTCCTAGACCAAGAAACAAGAATGTGATCGATACAAAGTGGGTTTTCAGAAACAAAATGTATGAAGATTGACAAGTGATAAAAAATAAGGCTCCATTGGTTTGTAAAGGCTACGCTCAGATCGAAGGAATAGACTTTGAAGAAACATTTGCCTCAGTGGCCAGAATGGAAGCTTTCGGAATGATATTGGCTTATGCTTGCTCCAAAGATATCAAAGTGTATCAAATGGACGTAAAATTAGCTTTTCTAAATGGGGAATTACAAGAAAATTTTACATCAAACAACCAGAAGGATTTCAACTTTCAGAACACAAGGATTATGCATGTAGACTCAAAGGGGATTTATATGGGCTAAAGAAATCTCCTAGATCTTGGTACTCCATATTGGATAGGTACTTGCAACAACAAAACTTTAAGAAGGGAAGTGCATATAGAAATTTGTACATCAAATAGGACGAGGACATCATACTCACCATTGAAGTATATGTTGATGAATCATATTTGGATGTGATGATGATTCATTGAGTCAATAATTTTCCAAGGACATGCAGAAAGAGTTTGAAATGTCATTGCTCATTGAATTAACCTTTTTCTTAGGTCTTCAGATATCTCAACGAAAATAAGGCATTTTTATTGCTTAGATGAAATACATCAAGCAAATGTTAAAGAAAATCCAGATGGAAGATTGTAAACCTGTGAGTACTCCTATGATCGTCGGTTGTAAACTCAGCAAGGAAGATGAATCTAAATAAGTTGATCAAAGGCTCTATATGTAACAGCCTCAAGACCATATGTGATGTAGGTCGTTGGATAAGTTGCAAGATTCCAAGTTGCTCCAAAGGAAACTCACATTATAGTATTTAAAAGGATCTTCAGATATCTCAAAGGGACTATGGACTTTAGAATTTGGTATCCAAAAGGAAATGATCTAACATTGATAGCTTATTCAGATGCAGATTGGTTAGGATGTGTTTACAATAGAAGAAGCACCAGTGGAACAACATTATTTTTAGGCAATTGTCTAGTATCTTGGTCGAGCAAAAAGCAGTCTTTAGTGTCCTTATCAACCGCCGAAGTAGAATATATAGCAGTAGTAGCTTGTTGTACTCATATTCTTTGGATGAAGAAAACCCTACAAGACATACATGTGACATGTGATGAGCCAATTCCAATTCTATGTGACAATATGAGTGACATCAGTATCTCCAAGAATCCAGTCATGCACTCCAATACCAAGCATGTAACACCCCGATTTTGACCCCGTTTGCATTAAATGTATATGATGTATATATTGTAATTAATCGTGGTGTAGAGCTAAAGGAAAAAGCCCCACCATCGATTTAGCATTTAATGTTCTGGCGATAAAAATCATCGTCGATGGTGTATCGTTATATCTGGCACATTATAGTTTGGCATCATGTAAATATGCACTTTAATTAAAATAGACCCCAACCAACTATGTCAATGCAACCATGATGAAAAGGGCATGATTTTTCGAAGGATAGGGAGGGAAATTATTAAAATTTGGGCCAATGGGGAAAAGCCAAGTGTCACCTGTTAAACCCATTTAGTTGTCACCCACCCTTTTGACTTACTCACTTTCCCTTGTCTCAATCAGTCAACTACCAAATTAAAAAACCTTTGTTGTTAGCTAGGAAGTTATTGCTAAGCAGTGGTGTCTGGCAGGACTGTCAGTCCTTGCCCACACGCACACTCCACTAGCAAACTATTTCACCCTCACATGGGCATTCTTCCATTCTTTCCCATCTGCATGCAGAGACAATCATTATTCTCCTTAGGCACAGGTCTTGGTATTTTTACTCACGCAGAGAACTGGGAGAGAGGCCTCATGTGCACGATTTTGTTGTGTGTATTTCTCTTCATTATGGTTCTAACCGTGTGAATTCATCTCCACGTGGGTTTTTTTCCTTCCTCGCGCAGCTGAGAAATCGATTGTCGTTGATTTCCCCACAATTTTGGTTTGTTGTGGGTTCTTATAGAGTCTTTTTGGCCACGATAGGGCCAAGAACGACTCAGGAATCGAATTTCCTAGTCAGGGCTGTTTATTACCTAATTTGTCACCTCGGTTGTTTTGTGGTGTTTGATTTTCTTCCTCGGAGCTGTGAATTGTTTGTTTTGCTATGTGTATGCAGTGGTTGGTATTTGGACTGTGTTGGAGTGGGAATGAAGGCTTGGTATGCTTGATAAACCTGGTGTCTTTGGGAGCCACATAAACAAAGCTAGAGGGTTGGCTTTCTTTTCCACAACCCCTAAATAGCACTGAAAGAGAAGTCAGGGCCTGAGGGACTGTGTAGCAGAGAAGAGATTGATTCCTTGTGTTGGGTGTGTGTGGGTGTCCTAGAATTCAGGCTGGTTCTGGTGTAGGTGTCCTTAGCTCTTCGGTGAGCCCACCAACTTAGCATTTAGATTTTCCCAGCTCCCTGATGGCCTGATAAACCCAACTTTGTTGGATTTACTGATTTGTGTATATTTGGCTATGTGTGAGCCTGCTTAGTTCCTTATTCCTTGGGGAATCATGCCTAGCTCGAGGGTGGCAGTGTTGCTGAGAGACTAAGGAGCACACTAGCCTATGGTTGGGTGGAACGTTGCAACGACATAGCTGGTTGTGGGACAAGTTCTTCATAAGATAAGTATTATTGTGTTCAATCTCTGCAATCATATTTGATGTTTAATGAATTACGATGAACATGTTGAATGCCTGAATGTATGTTTTGCTTCTGTTGTATGCTGAATAATTATGCATCTCTGCATGTTTTACTTCAAAGCATTTCTTTTTTTTATGTATGTGTATGTTCATGGGGCTAGTTGCCTGGATGGTTAATGGTATGGTAGCATCCTCTTCGTCGGTCGGAGGGTCGGGGATGTTACAAAGCACATTCCTATCAAGTTTCACTTCCTTCAGGAACAAATCACAAAAAAGAATATCAAGTTGGAATATATTGGGACAAAAGAACATATTGCATACATCTTTATGAAGCCTCTCCCAAGAGATACTTTTGAGTACCTTCGAGAAAAATTGGGAGTCATACTATCTCCCAATTGAATTGATAAATATTCAACAGCACATCAGCATGACAAGGGGATCAGTAATACTACAAGGAGTGCCCTTTTCCATTGATGCAAAAGGGGGAGAAAAGGTTGAAAAAGGAAGGTAAAGGAAGGATACTCAAAGGGGGAGTTTTGTGAACAAAGGAATATCTTTCTAAGGGGGATATTTGAAGTTGTCATCAATGACAAAGTAGGATATTGTTGACTAATATGTCATTGATGCCAACATGTGTGTGTCGGTGTGTCTTAGTGCCCCTTGAGGATCCCTTCGGGGTTAGAAGTCCGTAAATTTCAAAGGATACCTTTGACCTTGTCCAAACCCAAGTTTTAAGCACTTAGAGCCCTTGGTGCAATGGAAAAATTCATGTACACCCTATAGAGTGTTTAAGTACCCCTAATTTATTACTATGGCTCCCCAATTGTTTCTTTGGTTCCCCAGCGCCACAACCTATGCCCTACTACCCTAGAAAGTGTCCTTGGTGGGTTTAAGAAGTGAATAGTCCAAATGACCCATTATGTGGTTATTTGTGTTGGTAATGAGATCATGGTACCCTAGGAGAAGCTTAGACACCGCCACACCTTGTGTTGTGGTTCTTGGTGCCTAGTAGAGCACACCCTCACTTGCAGTGACTTTGATGACCTTAATAAACCCTAAAAATCTTACCTTTGGTCCTCAAGCATACAATCTACCCTATAATGTATGTCTTTCCCCTGAAACACTAATAATACCCTCATCTTACAGTGATGCCTATTGCACCTTTACATTAACACTTGAAGCCCTTATTTGATGACCTTTAAAACCTATAAGGTCCTTGATACCCTTGATATGATGAGTATATGGCGGAGACCTCCTCCTTGTTGAGGTTAAGTATATGGATGTGAATACCATTGAATCCCTTATGCATTTGATGATTTACATTGAATCCTTTCACCTTGGAACTTATGCATAAGGTAACATGGTCTTTGGCACCTTTATGTGTGGAATCTTTGAAGTCCTGAATAAATTGAAGAATTTAAGGGTATTATATCAAGAATTTGTGAACAACCCCATCAAAAGGATATAGTCCTCGTCAATCCATTTTCATTGATATGTGGAGAATCTTCTAACTCCTTGCGGTTGAAGAGATATGAATGTTTGAAGTTGGTGTACCCCACCTTTTTGGGTCAGCCAACCAAGCAAAAGAGAATTTAACTATTTGTTATTTTGAATTGCATGTTGGACAAGTTTGAGGCACTAACTTTCCTCCACAACCTATATAAATATAATATCAAACATTTCATTATTTCATCAATCAAGTCTCACTTTGGTATTTCGCAACTCTTGGAGAAAAGTGCGAAACTTTGTGGAGGAGAAATTTTTGGGCATCTTCACTAAAATTGGCATAACTTTCTCATACAGAATCATAATTACAAAATTATTAGCTCATTGGAAAGATTTTTATGAGGGATATGTGGTGACATGATGTAGAGTTTGTTTTTGTTTTTCTAATTTTGCTTCATCTTTTGATCTTTGAAAAGGTACAGTTCATGCTTTTGAGTTTCTCTTGTGATGGTGCATGTATCTCATGGATAGAGTTCATCTTAGATGTTAGTATCTGAGCCTATATATTGATATATATATATATATATATATATATGAAGTCATTATGGAGGATATGATGATGATGTTTCATACCTTTATGCTATGATATGATACACTTTATGATGATAATGCATGTGATAATGATTTATACTTTATGATGTTGATGCATTCCTATACAATATGATGTATAGGCATACCATAGTGTGATGAGGCTCTCCTATGCACTATGATGTATATTTGATGTTGATGATTCATACACGGTGCACACTAAGATGATAATGATGTATATTTGATGATGAGGATGCATAGCCTATGATGATGATGCATGCCTATGATCATGATACATAAATATGCATTCCTTATTATCAGTGAAAGAAGACAAGAAATACTTGTTCGGTAATTATGTATGATGAGGTGTACAATGATGTACATGAGCAGTGTATGGAAGTGAAATTAATTTTTGGTATACAAGGATGATTTAGCAGTGATCAGAATGTAGAGGTTATCAGCAGCAGATTCAGAGTTTGGTTTGACAGGTTCAGTAATCCCTTTCTTATCTAGGTGGCAGGACGGGGCAAGGAAAGTAGGTTGTAGCCTCCTTCTGGTTGAAGCTAGATAAATAGGGATTTGTAGCTTCCTTCATGTTATATCCTATAAATCAGGAGGTTGTATCCTCCTTCCATTTCTTGTTGGAAAATTGAAGTCATTGTAATAAGGAGGTTGTTTCCTCCTTCCAGTTATTTCTGGAAAACTATTATCAAACAGATTTTGTGGTTTTACCCCTAGGACTTGGGTTTCCATGTAAAAAAATATTGTGTGCTATACAGCTTGTTATTTTCATACACATTCATGATATGCTGTGATTGGTGATCAACAACTTGCTTTTGATTAAAAATTTATTATTGTGCAAATACCGATTCACCCCCCTCTCAATATTTCAACGCAAATGGTCCACTTTCTTTAAAAACCAACACCATCATATGTCTCCACCTTGTTGTTCTCAATGACCTAAAAAGTTTCAAAGGAATTGAAAAGGGACATAACGTTTGTCCATAATACATCAAGAGTGATATATTTCAACCGTTTGGTGACACCATCTATAGAGACACAATTTATTGGGAGACTATAAGCAAGGGAAAAGAGTATATTTATTTGCTACCACCACCCACATGCATTGAGCCAAAAGAGATATTGGAGGCCTCGACAATGACATGTTTAATAGGATCGACTAAGAATGATACCTTAGAAGCTGAATTCTATTGAGGTGGGGTTTTCATTGGGTAGGACTTGGTAAAATTATAATTCTTCCCCTTGTGCACAACTTTTATTCATTCCCCTCTGCCTAGTTTAGGTACCTATAGATATTTGGGAGTGGCAGGAGCCTATAAGGGAAGGATCATTTTAGTGTAGGTNTTCTTCCCCTTGTGCACAACTTTTATTCATTCCCCTCTGCCTAGTTTAGGTACCTATAGATATTTGGGAGTGGCAGGAGCCTATAAGGGAAGGATCATTTTAGTGTAGGGTGGGTCCATAAGAGGGTAATCCCACATGCAATGGTCAAGGATCTGACATCAAAAGTAGGTATTGGGTAAATTTATAAATCATATTGGCTAGTGATGCACAAGATTTCTAGTCCAAATCTATACGAATACCTTTAATTCTTAAGATAGGTTAGGCCACACTCAAACATGGGATGAAGGTTGAGGGATGAAAACTCATTTAGCCTCTTCATAGATAAACTCCCATAAGGGAAACAATCTATCACAAGTATGGATAATTGCATGGGAAAACTTGGAAATCTACCCGCATTGGGTAGGCAAGTTACAATTGCATATTATTTTAGCCTTGGGTATAATGATCAAGAACCACTAAGGTGTTCTTCTAGATTGTGGGGCATCAATTCATTATCTTGTTCACATGGTAAGGGACTTTGAACTGGAACAAAAAAATACCTTAGTGAGGATTTAGGTGTGTGTGCAGTGCTAGCCATTAGACTCTCATACTCCCCAAACCTAGTTTTGAATAATCACTTTTGAGGGTACCCTACCAACAAAATAACTAAGAATATAACTCTCTTAAAAATCATAATAGACAATACCATACTTAAGATTATAGAATTTGACAACGTGATGTGGGTCAATACCTCACGGTACACCTTTGAAATAAACTTATAGAGATCCTTGGGTGCCATTGTAATTTTTGGTCCAAACTTACCACCATGAATGATCATAGAAAGATCATGTGATGCCATCAGAAATCACCTTGTGAAAAAAATTCATTGACGTAATAGGTCAATCGATCCAATACTAGATGCTAAAAAGTCAATACAAATGTACTACCCTCATACAAAAAAGATCGAATTCTTAAAGCTATTAACTTGAAACCATAACATAGCCCTCAAGGTATTCCAACACAACCAAGAGTATGATTGTCAATCCAATACTAAAACTTTCTTCCACATGTACCTAGTTTGTAGGAGTCGAATGAGAATTCATTATCCTTTAACCATATTTTAAAGCCAACTACAAATGTACACAAACGCCCCTAGTTTAAAATTGGAAGACATATGTAGCATGGCTATAAGAGATAATGATTACAAATATACTTTTCAAATTATGAACCTCCTAATAACAAAGTAGCAGATGTAGAATTACATGGAGGTAGTCATTGTTATCTTTACTATGAATCATTAATGTTTGTGATTGTTCCAAATGCAAAGGATTGGGTAGATAAAAATGCTATTGTGTAATGGCTTATTACTGACATGACAGACTCCTTATATTAGTGGATGTATGTCCTCTATAGTTGTGTTGGGACCCCATTTTGATTTTTTATAGTTTTGAGATTTGGTCATGATAGAGGGATGGATAGTTTGGCACAAGATAAATGGTGACATGTATTAGCTAGATCACTGGGGAAAAAAGAAAAAGAAAAAACAAGCAAAGTTCCAAGTCACCAAGGATAAGGTGGCACGAGGAAAAGTGCCACCTAGCCGAAGAAAAAAGAAGAAGACTAAAAGTTGATCGCTCCAAAAGGAGAGAAAAGAAAATGGTGTTGGTTGAGATCTACATATACTTTACCATCACTTTGTAATATAGATATAATGTAAAGGCATAGGCCTGATATGGATGGTGATAGCATACTACATATGGATGATGACTGTATAATTCTTTGGATTTGCTAGGTATCGTCTAAATCATCCTATGTGTTAATGAAATAAGAGCCCCTTTAAAAAATTGATTGTCTTGTGCGTTGATGGTGGTGATGTTGTTTATTTTATATATTGTGATGGTCAATGATTTATTTACTTCTATTCAATTTATGTGATAAATTATTAAAAGAAATGTTATTTATTGTTCTAGTTATGGATAGTTGTTACATTGTGAATGATTAATGGGAACCTTTGACTTAAACTACGATGTGGTTGGTCATGACCATTACATTGCTTGAGCCCCATAGTTCCTCTCATCCTTGCATTGCACATCAAGTGAGATATTCCTTCCTTGAGGGATTCAATATGCCAATGTTTAGAGTAGAGTGGACCTCTCTATTGGACAAATCTATAAACCCTACTTTGAAATTGAGCCAATAAATGGTTCCATTGTTAGGATTATTAATCCTCCCTTGTCCAAATTTGGTCATATGTCTAAATCAGGAGTCATGTCTAAATCGGGAGTCCATCCAGTCTATTTATAGTCATTAGCACCATTGGGTCCACTTGGCCTAATTGGGGCACATGTTTCAGTTACTAAAGTGTGGGAACACTAATTGAGGCTTACTGCCACTGATTGCACTTAATTGCATCAATTTAGGAGCCTCCTATACCAATCCCCACAATTTAGGAGTCATTGGGAGTGTCAAAACCAACCAAGGTCAGTTCAGTTCAGTTAATGACTAGTCAAGCTAAGTTAGGAGTCAGTTACATTCAGTTCTAGTCCTCTACATTCAGTTAGTGCTAGGTTTACTTGACTGCACTCATGAGGGGCGCATTTCTCACCTACCATAGTCAGTTAGCCTTAGTCAACACTGAATGTAACACTTGAATTGTGTTTTAGAACTCCGATGAACTCCGATTATAGTTTAGACAAGGTCAATTAACTACTGAGTCCTCCGATAGTGATTTAGACAAGGTCTTAGTTACCTACAGTCAAGTAGAGTCTATCAATTTGAATTTCCTCATGTGGATTCAAATTTCATGTGGCTATTAAATCCATTGTACTTCATTGTAATTATTATCCGATTAATTTTTTATTAATGAAAGCATTCACAGCTGCAAGCCATTTTTGCACTGTTTCATTCTTCAATTGCTGAGTAAATTGTGTGCTCTATTCTGTGAGTTGTGTGTTTGTTCACAGATCTATGTGTTCAATTTAGTAATCCTTTCATTGCACATCAAGTGAGATATTCCTTCCTTGAGGGATTCAATATGCCAATGTTTAGAGTAGAGTGGACCTCTCTATTGGACAAATCTATAAACCCTACTTTGAAATCGAGCCAATAAATGGTTCCATTGTTGGGACCCTTGAACTACATCTACAGTGCTTTAGTAGTATGACTGGTGAGTTGACCGGGATTTATACAAAAGAGCACTGGTTTGGTCATATATACCACTTCAGAAAACAATATGTAAAACATAATCATTCCCAATGGATGCATGGTGATCATGCTAGCTATGAAATCTTATGGCCATAATTATTGGTATTCATGTTTGATTCGTTGAAGAAGTTAGGAGATGACTACAACCATATTGGAAATGGAAGAGAGAAATCCAATGCAATATAATGAAATGGATCGCAGTGCAAATGTTTGAACATGAGGTCGCTAGAGAAATTGATTGATGGGTAAAGGAAACTGTAGAAGGTTAAATTGTCACACTAAAATAGAGATTATAACACAATGATTAACAGGAAGTGTGTGGGAGTATGATTATAGGTTTTTAGATTTGATCAATTAAATATTGTACCCCACACACAAGACACAACATAAGGAATGGTTCATTCAAGGTTTGTTTCCCATTACCAGTGTTCCCTTAATGAAATAGCAATGGAACACCCAATGGGATGCATTTGTACAAGTGGTTAAGATCAATTCCACAAATAGGTTCCCTAGGCTATCAAGAACAAGTACCGGAACCATGCCTATGACTACTGCTTAGACTAAACTTGCTTGGTTTCAATATCAAATCACAACATTTACAGATTAATTCTAAGAAATGAATCATTCCAAGATTGGACATGAGAAAGTGGTGCCTCGTGTACAAAATTAAGGAATATTTGGCCAATAATTGTTAAATGTTGTGGATTGGGATAGTAGGACCTAACCAATCCCTACACCACCTACATGTTTCCTTGGTAACACAAACATGGAATATAGTAAAATATGATGAACATGTAGACATCCACTCACACTTCGCCCATTATTGAAAAAATACACATATCCACCCACCCTTAAAATATGTGATTTTTTATTGAGTAAAAATGCATATTGCTAAGTATTGTCATGCCTTATAGGCTCTCTCTGAGTAGTTTGTAAGGAGTTCATTTTGGGTTGAGTAGATGACCCAGGGTACAACTAAAGGAGGTGAGCAAGCTGGATATAGAGAAACATGCAGAGATGGACACCAATTAGTATGAAGGAATGGCAGTTGATAAGGCCCCATTAAATGCTACAATTGTGATGAGATCAAACACATATATTAAGATTGTCCTTAACCTAGGAGGTTGTAGTGTAGCCATTGTAGTGATATTGGGCGCACACTGAAATATTGCCTTGATCTCATAACCAAACGGGAGACCAAATATAGAGAGAGGAATGCAATCTCATGATTTTTAAGCCCCATCACTGAACAAAGAAAGTAAATCCAATGCTTAACCTAGTAACATGTGGTGGGACCTAGAATGGGATGATATGCAACCATACCTCCCACCTATAAGCAAATTAACCCCTCTGAATCCTGGCTTTGACACAATCAGGAAGATGTATTGGAAGGAAGCTTTGAAATCACTAAAGGAGGCAACACCTATCGCAGAACCTATAGTTAGAAATGGTTTAATTGCATGGACTCCACATGGGAAGTTGGGGGGGATGTGGGGGTAGAATAAAGGCAATGGATGGGGGATTGCGGAAGACGTTTCCCCTCTTAACTCAATCGATATTTTGTCCACCTCCTTATGAGGATCTTGGACAATGGGGAGGCAACTAAAAAGTTTTGATTTGCACTAGATAGATTGATTTTCAAAGGAGGCAAAGATATCATATACACTCCCCTACCCAAAAGAAGAGTCCAATGGATCAACTACAAGAACAAGCTCGAGACCAAATGAGAATTCAAGATGGATGCTCAAATCCATGGTTATGAAATATAGAACTATTATGAAATGTTGGGCAAGTTGCATCTAGTATTTTTGCCAATATAGTTGCAATTGGAAATTCGATATCAGATCTTCCTTATCAGCCACTTAGAATATGTAGAATTCAATATGAGGGGACTGAAGACTATAGTATATTTCAAGGTTATTGAGATTGTGGATGAAAAGGAAAATTACTGAACTATGATAGACTTTGAGTGGGTGAATGACAATGATGTGATTATAAGCCTCAAGGGAGAAGATATGTCATTTGAAGTTGAACGAGATAGAGCGATACAACCCATAGAACCTATAAAGGGAGAGATATACTCCAAACCCACTAGAAAATGTGATGGACATTGTTGCTTTGGACCAACTCTATAATTTGACTCAGGGGATGAAAAATCACTATATTAACTCAACTATCAATGGGCCATCAACTCAAGTAGTGCCCACTCCCATTATTCAATTAGCCAAAAGGATTTCTATGATTGGCAAGAGCACAACCATGAATTGTTATCTCATCAATGCACAATGGAATTGAATAGAGGTATGAGACTTGCCTATTTTTTATGGAATCGACAATATTGAAGAATTTATGGGGAACCTAAACCTTTACATACCTAAAGAACAAAGGATCTCAACTCTAGACATGGCATTCATATCCGCCCTTTCTAAGTGATGGGATACCTATAAGGGAAGTTTGAATAGAGAGTAGGAGAACATGCAATCTGTTCTCCATCATCACTAAACCCCTCCTCCCAATTATCAAGTGAGATTATAGGAGCCTTAGGAAAACCCATGGATTTACCCAAGAATATGAAGGAAAGTCATATCTAGTCCAATACACAGGTGGATGTGTACACAGGTGGAATTGAGAAGCATTCCATGAACATCCATGGGTGCACGAATTCATACATATGTTGAGCTCCATGCCCAAGTCCTAGTACTTGCACAATGAAACCCAAAAGTAGACACACATGAGGGAATGCTTAAAAGTACAATTTTCCACAATTGTTTTCTATGTAGGTAAAACTCTTGGGCTTATGTCTATTTTGAATACCATTAAGACCATATGACTTAACAAAAATAGGGGAAAACTTCAAACTACATCTACAAATCACATAGCTACAAGGATCCATGACAAAATCTAGGATACAGTTAGAAAGAAAAACAACTAGCATTCAAGTGTTGCACCAACGTTATCAATGAACCAAAGGAAGAAGATGGCATAGATATGTTATTACACCCTTTATTTTATGAGACTAAGGAGGAAAGTTCAATTAAAGTAAACATGGAAGAACCCATGGCCTAGATATATTGAGAACCACTAAGGATAAATCAATTTAACATTGATACTGAGAATAAACTAGGTAGGCCACGAGGAGGGATTACTTATATGATGCAATGTTATTTGTGACACTAATTCATGAGTAAAATTACCTTTTCCTTGTAATTTTACAGATATGAAAGGTATCAATGGGAACCTATGATAAATGAAGATATAGGTGAAGTCAGACACACAACCCATCAAATAACATCTATAAAAATTGAATCCTAGGATAAAACAGTGGTTAAAGGAAGAAATAGACAAGATGTTGGCAGTTGGTTTGATATTTCGATAGAGTCAAATTGGATTAGCCCCATCATAATCCAATACAAGAAAGTTGGAGTAGGTATCTGAGTATGCATAAAATTATGAATCACTTGTGTTCATGACTCGTTTCCCACCCCATTCAGTTATGAAGTATTTAACCAAGTAGTGGGGAAGGAAGCCTACTCCATCACAAATGTGTTTTATGGGCACCACTAGGTGCACATTGTAGAAGGAGATAATAGAAATACCACATTCATGATTGAATGGAGTTCCTATGCCTATAACATGATTTTATTCATTATAAATAATGTGTAGGTTGCATTGTCAAGGACCATAATTGCAGTGTTCAAAGTTTACATTCATAAATTACTGGAGGTATTCCTAGACAACTTAACGTTGTATGTTTTGCTTAAGGATCATATGGCCATGTTAAAGTTGATGTTTGTGAGCTACAGACAGTTGCAAATTTCGCTCAATCTCAATAAATGCATCTTTTGTACACCCTTTGAAACCCTCTTAAGAAATAATGAGTGAAGGATAGTGTGTTAGTTGACACATCAAAGATAGCAACTATTGTAAATGTAAAATCCCCAATCAACACACAAATTGTGTAGTCAACATTGGTTCGTGCCAGTTACTATTATTGATTCATAAAAGGATATGCATCCATCATCGCCCCTATGGAACAATTGGTTAAGAAGATTGAAGATTTTCAATGGGACACCAAATGTTAGAATTCCTTGAATTTACTAAAAGAAAAACTAGTAAGTGCTACAATTCTAGTATTCCCCAACTAAGTTTCATGTACACATTGATGCATTCAACACCGCACTAAGGGACATCCTAACACAACCTAGGGAGGGGAAGTTAGATCACCTTGTCTATTTCACCAATATGAAATTATCAAAATCATAGTGCAACTAAACAGCTATTGAGAAGGAGTGACTAGCCATGATCTACTTGTTGCATAAGTTTATACACTGTGTACTAGGAGGGTATTTAAGTTCTTTACATGTCGTTTATCTTTGAATTATCTAGTAAACAAGCTAGTACTAGAGAAAAGAATTTGTGGATGGATTTTATTGTTTAGAGATGTTGGATTTGAATTTATAATGAAGGATACAAAGTCAAATTATGTTGGTGTAAACCACCTATCGAGGATTGAAACCAACAAAGTAGAAGGATCAATGAACAATCAATAGCTAGAACCGGTTTCTTTGGGATAAAGGCCATACCATATTACTTAAATGACATTGTAATTTTCCTTACCACTAGTATGGTGCCACATGATTACTTGACAATCTAAAATAAAAAGTTGGTGGTTCGAGTAGCATAATATCTATTGATAGCATAAACAACTATACAAGCTAGGAACTAATGGGGTTATCAAGCAATGTGTGATGACATATGAGCATGCTAATATGCTATGAGAGTGTTGGAATCGTGTTGTAGGTGCAACTCTTGGGTGAGAAGCCATTGCTTATAACATACTCCAAGAAAATCTCTAGTGACAATCTATGTTTAAGGATGCTAAATCCTATGCCATATTTTGTGATTTGTGACAAAGAATAACAATACCATCCCCAATAAATGAATGGCCCCCACATCTAGTAATAGAATCGTAAGCATTTGAGAAATAGTGATGGATTTTATAGGGCCCATAAACCCATTGATGCAACATTAAGGTTTGCAAAACATCATCACCATTATTGAGTATTTTAGCAAGTGGGTAGAAGCAACATAAATAAAGATTGCAAGACTCAATTAGCAACCTAATGCATTTTTTAGAACATTGTGTCTTAATTTGGATCCCCTAGAAGATCAACCATGAACTAAGGTATCCATTTCATGAGCCACGCATTTAAGACCCCGACTAAGGAGTTCATGATTCAATATCATACCAATAGAATGTACCATCCCCAAGCTAATGGAATGATGGAGACATTAAAAAATAAATTAATACACAAACTGAGTAGGGTAGGTGTCATGGATGATTGGAATGAAAGGATACAAGCACTACCGTGGGAATACCAAAGATAACATAGATCATTACATAAAAAAAATAAAATAGATAACTAAAGGGAATGTTTTATTACATCAAAGAATAATGAATGGAGGTGATCAAAATATATAGCAAGGCAATTCAAATAAGGTCAAAGGGCTACTCGAATTGCTCATGCGGTGCTAGGGAGGCTAGCTAGGCTTACCTAGAGCTAGAGACCCTCGGTTGGCCATGCACACTCACCTAGACTGAGTTTAAGTGATTGTATGACTCATTGAGCACTATCTCAACTGAAGAAGTGTATGCAAATTCCTAAAATCTCTCAGTTGGGGTGCTAATGACTTAACTAGAGTGCTAATGACTATAATGGAATATATGGGCAGGTTAGGACCTAGATTAGTGGAGTGCATCTAGTTCTTAACTAACTACCTCCTAAAATCAGGGAATGTACCCCCAAATCAAGGAAGGCACCCTCAAATCTAGGAATCCAACTCATAGTTGGTTTAGGCGGTCAATTTGGATGGTGTTTCTCTCACTAAAGTCATTATATCATGGTCTAGGTAGCTAGCTAAAAAGTTATTTACTCTAATAATAACCCAATTACCATCTAAATATGAAATAAAAAACTTTAAAATAAATTCTATATCTAAATATGTAATACGCACATGCAATTCTAAACTATGTTATTTTCTAGAAAAATTAACAAAATAACGGATATTCAATCAAGTGAAAAGAATGCAACCATAACAATGAAAAAGTTTATCAAATTATGCAAACATACATTATATATATATATGGTTGACACATTTAAAAAAATAAAAAAAATAAATAACAATAAGAGTACACCTAGAGTACACCTATCTTGTTGACACATTTAAAAAAATAAGAAGAAATAAATAACAATAAGAGTAGCCTATCACTTATCTATCCAATCTCGTTATAATTTGAATATACATTAATTCATGAAGATTATCAACAATTACACATACACATATTTGATCATTTAAAAAAATGGCATGTAGGCTTCTCGTATTAAAAACATGAAAATAGTTTATATCATGAAGTTCGAAAGAAAAGCCTTACTACATTGTATGTATCTTATTAGTCCCTGTCGTAGTCTAGCAGGGACTCTTGTAATTGGCATGCAGCTGTTTTCATTAGTTTGCACTAAAACCAATACATTTTTTTAATCAATTACCCTAAGTTTTAATCTAAGTTTCATGTGGATCAGCACTAAGTTTCATGTGGATGCATGTTGATGTTCAGTTTTACCAATCAAAAATATTGACCTCTTATTTGGCCTCAACCCAAGGCATACAAATCTTATTAGTCCTTGTCGTAGTCTACCAGGGACTCTTGTAATCGGCGTGCAACCATTTTCATTAGTCTGCACTAAAACCAATACATTTTTTTAATCAATTATCCTAAGTTTTAATCTAAGTTTCATGTGGATCAGCACTAAGTTTCATGTAGATGCACGCTGATGTTCAGTTTTACCAATCAAAAATATTGACCTCTTATTTGGCCTCAACCCGAGGCAAGGGGGCAGCTTTCTATTTCATTTATCTTTTAAACTTTGGCAATGTTCCCTTCAAACTGAAAACAATTTAGTCTCTTTCTTTCCTTACGAAGTAATGCTACGACTATCGTTAGCATTAGTTCTAAACATTAGATGTTTAATGTTCAATGTGAGGATAACTTGCAGCAATCACCCACCGCCCTAATCTGGTAGCAATCGCCCTAATATGATAGCAATCTTCCACCGCCATTATCCACCTACAACAATGACACAAAGCTTAAGCTTAAGATGGAGGTTTCTCAGAGTTGCTTCCATTGCCATTCTTCATCTACAATGGTAACGAAAATTTTAAGAAGGAGGTTGTTCCCACTTGCTTCAACTTTATCTTTTCAATCCAACAACATGTGAACCAGCTTAATTCAGATGTAGCAAAGGTAAAATTCTTCTTTTTACCTAATTTCTACTTTCTTCTTTTTATCTTGTGAAGATTAAAAACTAGCAGTCCAGTGTATGCACCTCTATCTGAATATGAAAAGCATGGAAACTCTACTTACTGGCTTTCTATTTTCTCTGCTAATGGCTCTGCTACTACTACTTGTTGGCTACTCCTCCTACTCATCCATGGTTTTGCTACTTGCTAGCTACTCCTCCTACTCATTCATGGTTTACCTACTTTATGTGAAATACATATAAGTACACACAAGGAGATAAAGGCCAATTGGGTTATATTTCTATTGGTGCACAGATGGATACAACCAGGAGGAAACCATTTTTATAGCCACCTTTTCTATTGTTGCTTCTCACTGCTGGTTCTGTGTTGGGCTCGTAGAATCTAGTCCCATAGGTTATTCTCATGGACCTGCACTTAATCAATGGTTGGATCGACCAAAGAAACTACTGCTCTAGGTACCTGTGCTTATATTTCTCTTAGGTATGCTTACTCCTACATTTCCACATAATCAAATGACGACTATGCATATTAAATACTAAACACCATAAGTGCCTTCGTGAATAGGATTGCTACAAAATAGGCCATAACTATTCTCATAATTCAATTGAAGAAGAAATGGTGAATGAAATAAAATTGGAAAAACTCACTCTCAAACCTGGGGATGATAGGAGCTACCACCGAAATAATAAATGAAAGTAGGTGAAGGCTATCATTTGAAGGCCAATCACAGGTGAAGACTAGAAGAACTGTAGAATCAAAGTCATTTGTGATAGTTGGTTCCATAAATCGAGCTTCGTTGGATGATTTGGATTAATACTTCCTGAAATCCACTCCTTGAAACCATTGTTCTTTCAAGTCTACAAACATATAATGCTACCACATTACCTTTGCATGTTTCCAGTATATAATGAAGGGAAAATGCTAGTTTTCTAGAGACAAGTCTTTGACCATGGATGTTGCACCAACGAGGCTACATCGGCGACTGGAGCCCCGAACGAGTCTCTTCGCCTTACAATAGATGTGGTCATCCTAACCTTCCCCTTTGTGATTTCATACAACAACAGGCCCTTTTCATTGCTTTTTTTTGCCCCTTCAATGTGCTTTGCTATATACCCACAACAACTTACCGCGCTTTCTCTTCTATTATTTCGGCCTTTTTGCGCCTTTTTATGAAGATGTATATGTTCATGGTATTGTGTTGCACGAACATTCATAGCCTGAAAAACACTTCGATAGACAAATGAGTAAGTTTTAAAGTAGTATAATTGAAGCAGCTATGTAATTTGTATTCTCAGATAGATTGAATGTTTCTGATACAATTTTAGAAAAACTCTCTTAATGTATTTTAGAAGTCCATGAGGGAACAAGAAAGAAGCAAATACTTCAAATCACTTGAGCTCATGCAAAAAAAATGAGTCATTTATCCCATGGACTCGCCATTGGCTTTAGTTAATATGACATTGCAGTATACGTTAATCTCTGTAGTAATTTAATAAGTAAAACCTCAATCAGAATTTGTATTTAGTAAGGCATGAGAGGCACTATCTTATTGTGAAACTAAGAACAAAATACAATCGTGCAGCTAAGAACAAAATACATCAACCTATAGATGAACTCATTGCCACTAATAACTCAGTCAAATTTCAGGACTAGTACTCAAAAGTACTCAAACATAAAAGAGCGTCACTTGAACAGAGTTTGCTTTTGCTAACTAAGAAAAAGTTCTTCCTATAGAATAGAACTCAAGGCCTCATTCGTTCTCAAATTGCATGAACAAAGTTGAGTGCCCAAGAAATTTTCAGGGCAACATCTGGCTATGAAATTTTCAAAGAAACATCTGGTCGTCCAGAGACAGCAAAAAAAAGACACTAGGCTGCAACATAAACCAAGGAGTGGACGAATGTCTCATTGTCTAGCCTTATTAATCAACTGCATTCCACGCAGATCATGCACTCAATGATCATCACACAAACTTTTTGTAACCATGCTTATAAAAAAATAAAAATAAACAACAACGGTGCTTTTGAAGTTTCGTATGTTTTCTGGTTGACCTCATTGCTTTTCCCGAGGTGGTTACATACGGTGGCTTCTAGTATTTATAGGTGTCTTTATTGCGTGAGAGTAGTGTTAGGTATAGACATCTTGATTGCTTAGGGAGTATCAATTTCTAGTAGTTATAGGAGTCTTGATTGCATGAGAGGAGTGTTATATATAGACGTCTTGATTGCTTCGGGAGTATCAAATTGCTGTAAACAATTCGTCAATTAGTATTCTTTATATTTTTATTAAATCTATCCCTAGTATCTCAACACGTTCTAGCTAGCACCGCTAGTTGAACCCATCCAGTGGGAGAAGCGAGGAGGCTTGCTTGTCGGTAAAATACGAATCAACCCGGGATGGGAAAAGAAGAAACGAAACTGGTTGGTCGAATAACGGAGAGCCGGTCAAACCCATTAGGGGAGAAGAGAATCAATCTTTTTTTCCATAGGATCTTGGACTAGCATATCTAAAATATTACTCTTTTAATACTCATAGTTAAGTACGATAATAATTCTGGACTGACACTTGTATCAAAATATATAAAACAATAAAAAATTATTCAATGCAGCGACCACATAATACATGTGCAGTAAAGCATGACACGTCTTTGTCCTCTCGGAAAATAATGCTTTTATAGCAATTCGATTATTTACTAAAATAACTATTAATTAGTCATGCTTCAACGTTAATAATTAACCATTTGCAGATGCTTTCTACAAGTGTGGTAATTTTAGAAATATTTTCTGAGAAGGAGAAACCTTGAATTGGCTTAGGGGTTGTCGTTCAATGAATGCTCCTAGATGTTTCCCGATGGTCTGGACGTCATTATATATCACAGCAATAACCTCGCAAGGCTCAGTACAGATCAATAGTGACTGTTCTTTTCTCCATTAATTAGTTAGTCGATCTGTTCAATCTCTTGTTGTTCCCAAGTTTAAATAATTTGGGTCTGTTCTTATTCATAGTATTTGTTATTCTATTGCAATGGCCGCTATGAATGCATCATTAATGGACATGAAAGGAACATCCCTCCTATAATAGAAGCCAGCGGAGAGGTCAACAGCTTTCGGTGAAATCAAGAATATCGTCGTGCCAACCTCCAGGGGCCTTCGGGTTAAGTGCATGGCAGAGGTAACTATATGTTATTCTTTGCATGGATGCAATTTTTTTCATTCTATCATTATACCCAATATTGTTGTTGCTTATGTATAAACATTAATTTTATTATGTGTTGAACTGCCTGTACTGAGATATATGTTCTTTAACTAAATTTGCAGGCATATCCACAGCCAAATGACTCTTCCACGCCTTCCACTCAGTCAACAACCCCGATTTCTCCTCCTCCCGCCCCTATAAAGGTAAGCGAGTTAATGCTCATTTTATACACAGTAAGCGAAAAAGTTTCATATGGTTCAATCTCAAATAAAATAGCTAGCTGCATAAACGCAGGTTAGCACCAAGTTTGGGGACGTGTTTGCTTTCAGTGGGCCAGCGCCAGAGACCATAAATGGAATACTGGCCATGCTTGGGTTCGTCTCAGCGTTAGGGGTGGAGATTGCTAGTGGGAAGGATCTCTTCTCTCAGCTTGTGAGTGGAGGAGTTCCATTGTTTGTTGGAAGCGTTGTTCTGTTCTCTATTGCTTCGGTGATACCTTTGTTCAAGGGATTCTCGAGAGAGAGCAAATCAAAAGCAATATGATCTTTTGGAGCAGAAATATTGAATGGTCGTTTTTCCAAGCTTGGCCTCGTTGCATTGGCCCTCACTGGACAAGGCTACAGTTAAACTGCGTGGTCATAAGGCTGCAACAAAACTGAGGCTACACTTAAACTGTGTGGTCACAAGGCTGCAGTTTAGTGATACTCTTAGCAATCTCATTAGGCAGGTACTTAGTTGCTTTCCAACTTTTTCTTGTTGTATACTAAATTGATTCATTGTCATATGTCGCTTGGAGCTCCATTGGATCGTTATAAGTCTATCCCTTGGTCTTCTCCTTGGAATTATGCACTTTCCTAGCTTATATGTTTATATTTCATTAACATTATATGTTTATAGAAAGAGACTCCTTGGCATCGAATGATTTCCAAGCTTTAAAAATATCATTACATGATACGTTCGAGAAATTGTCGAACCTCTGGTAAAGTAATGTTCCTTCTTAATTTATTAATATATTCCACTGGGACCCTCCACATAATCTTTCATTTGTTGATAATAACCACAAATATAGAGTACAAACCAAGTCTTTCATGAGCAATCTTCCAATGCTTTGGTGACTTGATCCAGTTGAAAGAAATTATTAATGGAACCTAAGGATATAGATATCCATAATATCATCTTATAACCTTAAAGATGGACACGTTAGAACCTTTCTCGGTGCTCTGCATATTCCATGTTTGTCAAAACAAAAACAAAAAATTGAAACGTGTGAGTAAAATGGGTGATGTAGGTGTGCATACTATATTTGAAAAGGATACATGTAAGATGGTTGGAGGAGCAATGGTATTGTTGAGGGAAGTAAGATGGTTGGAGGAGCAATGGTATTGTTGAGGGAAGTTTGGATTGAAACTATGTACTTGTTGGAAAGTATTGTTAATATTAAGTGTAACATTAATGTTACTCTTGGAAATGAAACTGATAAAACTCCTACTCTTCCTATAAAGAAGACGATGCTCTAGTATCAAAGAATGGGACATATTGGAGAGAAGGGCCTTTGTGTTTTTGCATATTAAAGGTATGGTTAAAGGCATCCCTAGTTGTTTTGTAAACTTCGATTTATGTGAACACTATGTATATGGTAAACAAAATAAAGTGAAATTCCTATATGGTGTTACAAGGGCAAACGTGATATTGAAGTTGATACAAAATGATGTACTTGGACCTGTAGCTATCCCATCTATGAGAGGATCTTTGTGTTATGTCTCATTTATAGATGTTTTTTCCTATGAAAACATGGTTGTATTTTACGAAGAAGAAATATGAGGTTTACAAAAAATTCAAAGAGTCGAAATAAAAGGAAATAAAAGTGTCGAGGATTGATAATGGAGGAGAGTTCTATGGAGAATATTTTGAGTGATTCTATATATATTGTACAATAACATGACAAATTACAACTCCATACACCCTCAACATAATGGAGTTGCATAAATTATGAAAATGTTACTGAAAGAGAAGACAAGGAGTATGTTTAGTGGTGCAAGCATATAACATAATTTATGTGTAGATGTAGTAAATATAGTGGGTTATCTAATCAACCAATCACCTATACCATTATTGGTTGATAAGACTACTCATAAAGCACATACTAGTAAGAAACCCTTTCTTATACATCTTAGGGTTTTGGGTTGTGATGCTTATGTGTATATTTGAAAAGAGAAAATGGACTAACCATGATAATAAAGTTGAGAAATGTATCTTTATTAGTTATAAAGATGGAGGAAAAGGATACAAACTTTGGAATCCAATCATAAGAAAGATTGTTTATAGTTGTGATGTGATCATTAGAGAAGTTAAAAGTACTCATGAGCATGAAGATGATCCAAGAGAAGGAGAACCAAAGAAAATAGAGTTTGAGGTGGAAAACGAATAATCATACTGAATGGATAAAGATGAGCCATATGAATCAAATGACAAGGAGGAATCATGAAGCCCAACTTTGAGGAGATCTATTAAAGTAAGAAAACAAATGGAAAGGTAAGTTCCACCTAATATTCATTATGCTTTTGTTTATTTGTTGTTGAATGTGACCCTATAACTGTTATAGAGGTAATTGATTATAAGTAGGGTAAACTCTAGAAGAAGGACATGATAGAAAAAATGGAGGCATTCGTAACAATGAGGCATGGGACTTGGTCAAGTTACTTGATGGAACCAAACTTGCTAGAAGTAAATGGGTGTTCAAGAAGAAGCTCGATGTTGAAATCAAAGTAGAAAAGTACAAGGATAATTTGGTAGAAAAAGGGTATTCCCAGGTGGGGGGAATTGACTTTGGTGCAATTTTATCTCTCTATTACAAAGTTGACTTCCATTATATTTCCATTGTCTCTTGTTATGGAATTTGATCTTAAATTACAACAAACAGATGTAAAGAAATTGTTCCTACATGGGGAGTTGGAAGAAGAAATCTACATGAAACGACATGAAGGGTTCATAGTGCAAGGTAAAAAAAAATTGGTCTGTAAGCTTAAAAAGTCTCTATATGGCCTAAAAATCTCCTAAATAATGTGTTATAAAAAGTTTGATACTTACATACTAGGACTATGATTTGTGAGAAGTAAGGTTAATCACTATGTCTATTCTAAACAAGTTGGCGATCACATTATTTATGTAGTATTATATGGTGTTGATTGGAAACAACAAGGATATCATCAAGGATATCAAGTATCGCATATCCTCTACATTTGACACGAGGATCTTGGTGTTGTAAACATTATTTTGGGCATGGAGATCAAAAGAGATCATGCTGATATGAAACTTTGGTTAGATTAGGGGAAGTATGTTGAGACAATTTTGTAGAGATTTAATATGCAAGATGCAAACTGGTCAAGGTTCCTATTCCTATAGGTGCAAGGTTATTTGCTTAATAGTGTCCTACGACATCACAAGAATATGCATAAAGCATGTCCAATGTCCATTTGTCAGTGTTGTTGGTAGTTTTATTTATGATATGGTTTGTACTAACAAAGACATTGCCCACGTAGTATAAATTTTGACTAGATATATCTTAAAACTATGGAAGGAGCACCTAACAATTGCAAAGAGAGTCTTAGGTATTTGCATGGAACTATAAACTATGCAAATTTATAATAAAAAGGACCCAAACCAGATAGAATGATAAATATATAGGGCTTTGTTGATGCAAATTAGGTTAGAGATATTGATTGTGAAACATCTACAAGTGGTTATGTGTTTAACCTATTTGGTGGAACAATGAGTTGGATGAGTAAGAGATAACTTGTGGTTGCACTTTCAACTACATAAGTTGAACACATGGTAGCCACCCATGTAAGTAATGGAGTTGTATTGTTTTGGTTATTATGTTAGGTATTCGATTTGAACAACAAGTTACAAGATTAGATTACGATAGTCATAGTGCAAACTTTTTGGCAAAGAACATTGCTTATCGTTATAAGACAAAACGTATTGATATGTAGTACCACTTTGTGAGAGACATGGCCAAACACAAGAAGGTGTTGTTAGAGAAGGTTGATAGCTTGAATACTGATACAAGCTTGTTGATGCAGTATGTTAATATTTATAAGTTTTCTTGATGTAGAGAAGCAATGGGAATTATTTCCCTAAACCTATGACCTTATAAATCTTGGGCCCTTTATTTTGAATAGAAAACATCAATTGGGGGGATGTTGGGGTTGTATTATATTCTTTGCATGAAGACTGTGGTAGGCACGACTAGTCACTAGTGGGGAAGGGGGGCATTCTCCCCCCTATTCTGTGTAGCGGATAACAAAGAGGGGCAGTAGTCTTGGGCCATCTTTTTGGGGGGGGTATACTCTTTTTCAATGTCTATTTTTGTGCCTTTTTGGCCTTTTTTTGCTTATTGCAATCTAATCATTATTAATGGATTAGGGTTGTAATCTACTTTGGGATAACATATTAGGGTTTTGGATGTTGTAGACTACCTGAATATTGGATTGAAAATTATCAAGTTAATACAATGAAGAAGATAGAGGTGTGGATCTCTAAGTTGGGTTAATTTTCTTGGTAAATATTTGTGTAATGTGTGTATACCATTGTTTATCTTTCTATTTTGCTTCATAATATGTATGCAATGCTTCACCTCCATAGGTTTAAACCTTACATGATTGAGTTAAACCATGGGTTAATGTTTAAAGACATCTCATCCACCATCAAGCACATAAGTGACTGTGATATTGTTGATACCTTGTCGGTCCCAATTGGCACAAGAGATGAGTGGGATTTGAAAATGTCATATGAACCATTCATGCTAGACCTACTTGACAAGTACCACCAAACTTATATGTCAATGCTTATCAAGCAACCAAATTAAATTTCCAACAATGAATACATGTGGCTTAAATTGGCACTTTATTAATTTATTCACATGAATGAATAATATCAGCATGCATGATTTCAATTTCTCATTAATATTGCATTGCAATTTTTATTTTTGCTCAACACGAATTACACAAACATTGGTTTCAATTTTCTCAATTTTGAATTATAATATAGCATATGCCATGTTATCTCCAAATATATCAGAGTTTGAATTTTAATAAATAAAAATCACCTAATTTCAATCTAAGTAGGATCAAACCCCACCCATAACCACAAATCTACATGCATGTTTCATATCATATTGCGACCTCCGTCTACCTTAATTTTCACACCTATTTCATACTAAACATTAATTTGGTTCATGGTGTGGATTGCTACCTCCTCTATCACTAATGTACTAGTAACCCACATAATCCTTCTAACTTAACATATATGGAAAGCTATGTTGAGTGCGATTTTGGATTTTATGTTAATTCTACTAAGATACTATTGAAATCAAATAAAAGTTGCAGAAATGCTCTTGCAACACTAAGTAGGCTTCAATGAAAATAAAGGGATGCGAAGGAGATCCTAAAATGATGCTTAAAATTGACACAACTAAGTTGAAAAATGTCACAAGGGAGCAAAAGATGATGTGAAAAAATACAAAAAGGCATGCTCAAAGAATATGCAAAAAAGACCCCCATGTGTCTTTTATGTCAATTTGAGCATAGAAGGATGCAAACTAGCCCTATTTTAGTAGTGATATAATATTATTTGTAATGTGTATTTTTAGATTGTATGTCTTAGATTGAGATATCATGGCCAATAACAAACAAAATAAAATTCATGGCAATTAATGTGAAGAGTACACCCAAAAAGAAAAGGAAAAGGCAAGTGACTTGAAGTTTAAATATACAAGTATTGTATTTTAAAATATATGTGGGTTTAAATGATGCATAGTGGTTAGCAAGTGTTGCGTAGATCAAAAGAAGGAAAACAATGGAGAACATCATTTGAAATCTAAGTGAAAATGAACTTCAAAGTTTTCAAAAAATTGTTGCAATCCAAAGAAGGTGGATCAAAAAGGTTAAAAACATTCATAAGAATGAAGATGAACTAAGAGAAGGAGAACTAGAGAAAATAGAATTTGTGTTGCAGAATGAATAATCAGACTCAATGGACGAAGATGAGTTAGCTAGATCAAATGATGTGCAAAAACCCTAGACCTAGGTCTTTAGGAGATTTGTTCAAGTAAGAAGGTAAATATAAAGTCAAAGTCGACTTGATTTTCATTTTGATTTTGTTTTATCAGCTATTAAAGATGATCCTAGAACCGCTACAAAACTAGTTGATTCTAAAGAGGGTAAAATCTAGAAGAAGGACATGATAGAAGAAATGCAAGACTTGGAAAAAGAGGCATGGGACTTTGTGAGGTTACTTGATGGAAGAAAACTTGTTGGTATGAAATGGGTGTTCAAGAATAATCTCAATGCAAAATGCATAGTATAGAAGTACAAGGTTCATTTGGTAGGAAAAGGATATTCCCATGTGAAGGGAATTGAATATGGTGAGACTTTCTCTCATGTTACAAATTTGAATTACATTATATTTACATTGTCTCTTGCTATGGCATTTGATCTTGAAGTAGAAAATTTGTATGTAAATACAACATTCCTACATGGAGAATTGGAAGAAGGAATTTACAACAAACAACTTGAAGGCTTCATATTGAAGGGTAAGACATAGTTGGTTTGCAAGTTGAAAAGGTTTCTATATGGCCTAAAATATAAATCTTCAAGATTGTGGCATCAAAAGTTTGATACTTACATACTAGGACTAGTATTTGTGAGAAGCAAGGTTGATCACTATGTGTATTTCGGGCAAGTTGGTGATCACTTTAGTCATTTAGTATTATATGTTGACGATATATTGCTAATCATAAACAACAAGGATATCATCAAGGATAACAGGTCTCGATCAACCTCTAAGTTTTTCATGAAGGATATTGGTGCCGCAAACTTTATTTAGGGCATGGATATCAAAAGAGATTGTGCAACTATGAAACTTTGGTTAAACTAGAGGAAGCACAATGAGACAATTTTGTAGAGATTTAATTTGTAGGGATGTAAATTGGCCAAGGTTCCTATTCTTGTAGGTGAAAACTTATTTGCATAACAGTTCCCTAAGACAAAGGAAGATATAGAGGACATGTCTCAAGTTTCATGTGCTAGTGTTGTTGGTAGTTTGACATATAACATGGTATGTACTAGACCAAACATTTCCCTTGCAGTGGTTGCTTTTAACAAATATATGTCAAAACTAGGGAGGAGCATTGGACAACTGTAAAGGGAATCTTTGGGTATTTGCATGGAACAATATATAATGCAATCTTCCACCAAGGAAAACCTAGACTAGACATGGTGATAAATGTATAGGGATTTGTTGATGTAGATTAGGATGGATATCTTGGTTACAAAATATCTATAAGTGGTTATGTGTTTAACATGTTGGATGTAGCATTCAGTTGGATGAGAAAGAGACAACTTGTAGTTGCAATTTCAACTACAAAAGTTGAATACATGGCAATCACCTATGTAAGTAATGGGGCTATATGGTTGCAAGTATTAAGTTCAGGTAATGGATTTGGACAAGAAGTAGTAAGGTTAGATTACAATGGTCATAGTGTCGTATTTCTAGCAAAGAACCTTGCTTGTAATTATAAGACAAAGCATATTGATGTGAATACCACTTTGCGAGTGACATGATTGAAGACACGAAGGTGTTGTTGGAGAAGGTTGACCTTAAAGAATGTTATAGAATCGTTGATGTATGTTAGTATTAAGAAGTTATATTGATGTAGACAAGAAATGGGCATTGTTTCCTTGAACCTATGACCCAAGTAGTCACTAGAATGGGGGGAAGGGTGTTATTTTCCCCACCCTGTTATTTCATGCATTGGATTGTGCTAAGGGGTACTAGGCCCAAGTGTTCTTTTTTTGGGTCCATTTTTTGTTATTTTTGTGCTTTTTTGGCCAATGGTTCGTCAACTCATTTTAACCTAATCCTGATTAAGGGATTAGGGTTGTAATCTAACTCGAGATGATAGATTAGGGTTTTGGATGCTATGGAATACCTAAATATTGTATTGTAAATGGTCAAGTCAATATAATGAAGAAGATAAAGGTGTAGTTACAAGTTAGGTTGTTTTTCCTGGTAAATATCTATGTATTGTGTGTGTGTGCCATTGTTGTTCTTTTTATTTTCCTTAAGACAATTTATGTGTTGCTTCACTTGCATAGGTCTAAAACATATATGGATGAGTTAATTCCTTGGGTTAATGTTTGGAAGCATCTCATCCCACAATTGAGCACTTAAACAAGAGTGAGATTGTTAATAACTTGGCATTCCCAGCCGATCCACAAGGGAAAATATGTCATGAGTGGATTTGAACCTAGGGGAAGAGGATATCAACTTCTCCTCTTAACCATTCAAGCCAAACCCAATTGACAAGTATCACCAAACTTATATGTCAATACTTATCAAGTAACAAAACTAAAGTTATGCCAATGAATAGATGTAACTTAAATTGATACAATGTTAATTATTCACATGAACAAATAATACATGCATGTAGGACTTCAATTTCTCATTAATATTTACTTGAAATTTCTATTTTTTCTCAACATTGAATTGAATAGATATTGGTTTCGATTTTCTCAATTTTGAATTAGAGTATAACATAAGCTATGTTATCTCCAAATATAACAACGTTCAAATTTTAATAAACAAAAATCATCCAATTTCAAGTTAAGTAGGATCAAACCCCACCCATACTTAGTGATCTACATACACATTTCATACTGGACACCAGTTGGATTCATGGTATGGATTGTGACCTCCAACTACCTTAATTTGCATGCCCATTTCATATTAAATAGTAATTCGGTTCATGTTGTGGATTGCTATCTCCTTTGACACTAATATACATGTAATCCACATAAACCTCCTAACTTAACATTCCTAGGAATATATGTTGGATGTTATTTTCGATGTTATGTTAATGCTACTAGCATACTATTGAAACCATATAAAAGATGCATAGATACTCTTGCAACACTAAGTAATTTGATTGGGAATAAAGGGATGTTAAGGATATGCTAGAATGACACCCAAAAATTAAAGTGAGATGCAAAATGAACAAACTAAGCCAAAATAATGTAAGGAAGGTGCAAAATACGATGTGAAGGATGCAAAAAAGGACGCTTAATGAAGATGTGAAAAAACCCTAATTTGTCTTTTTCTCAATTTCAACATGGAAGTATGAAAAATTTCACTATTGTAGTCGTGGCATAATATATTTTGTAATGCATATTGTTTATCTGTATATCTTATATTGAGATAACATGGTTGATAGAAGACCAGAGCATAATTTATAATCATCGATAGCAACACATGCGAGGAATACACCCAAAAAGAAAAGAAAAAGGAAAGTGACTTGAAGTTTAAATATATAAGTAATGTATTTTGAAATTTAAGTGGATCTAAATGATGCGCAAAGGTTAGCGAGTGTCATGTAGAGAAAAAGCTCAAAAAAACATTTGCAATCTAAGTGAAAAGTGTTGCAACTAAGAGAAGGTGGACCAATGTGATCAACATGACTAAATTTCCTTTAATATGATTTTAATGAAGTATTTAACAATAGTAGTTAACATATTTCAAACATTCAAAATTACAAATGCCAGAAATTGAGAGGGCCACACCAACCAAGGACCCTGGAAGAAGGAAACAAATACAAATAATATAAATGTTGTTGAATGCAAAAAATCCTGGTTTGTTTTTTAGTGGTTCAAGAAGTTAATGGAGGGGAGGGGGGTGTTATAAAAATACAATAGATTTGACCGAAAACGTATAGATGTAGTTTTCACTTACAATCCAAAAATCAAACTGGTGAATCTAAGAACATGATTATTCCATGTATGTAACAAATATATCATGATTAATGGTCCACAAACCTTGTGATACTTCCATGTAAAAAATACTCAAGAAGAAGAAGAAGAATTTATACTAACAAATTTTGTTATTAGTATGTATATTCTAATTCAACACATTACTAAATTAGTGAATTTTCGTGTTATATTTTTCCTATAGGATTATTGACTGATTTTTATGTTTTTAATGATCTTGTTTTTGTTTTGAAGGAATATTAAAAAGATTAAAGACAAATAATGAAATGATATGTGAAATATGTTGACAGAGATGACTAAAAAAGTTTACCAACATAGATCCATCTTAAACCCAGATCTATCAAGCATCGAGAGGGATCCAATTACTTGAGGTGTAATTCGATCCTTCTCTGTGCTTTATAGATTTGTGTTTAAGATTGATCTCTATTTTTTATTTTTTATTTTATGAGCCAACATGGATTTATTAATAACTTTTTATTTGGCTTTAAATTTCTATTTTATGAACCTACTTTTTATTTGGCTTTAAATTTCTATTTTATGAACCTACTTTTTATTTGTTTGTTTTTTTGTTTTTTTGTTTTTTATGAGACGATATAATTTATTTTTTTATTTTTTATTTTTTTTGGTACCATATGTTAGGAACGTGACACCATCTCCCCCATTCTGGGATGTAGAGCACCTCACTACTCTCGGTGCAATAAAGTGTTTGTAAAAAACAATCATTAAATGTTGCACCCCATAATCGGATATGTTTTTTAAATGATATACTCAAAGTCACGCCTGATTTTTATGTTGGAAATTTGATGCAAAGGTTGAGAATTAGGAGCTGAGTGAGCTAGCTTGAGTGGTTGATTGCTTTCATCTTAATTCAGGAGGTCTCAAGGTCAATTCCCCAAGCTAGTTTCCTTTGTAGTGTGCCTCACATTCTTACTGATTCAAGTGTTATAATCAACATTGATGGTTTTACATTAGGTATTATCTATAAAATTTGAAGAAGTGCATAAGGGTATCCTCATGAGATTTTTCTTGAAAAAAAGGTTGAGAAATAGTATTAATAGCATAATGTTGCAATTTTACAACAAAATTGATGTCCATAAGAGATCAATAAATAAGTTATACATGTTGTCAAGCAACAAAAGTAGCTCAAGCGATTTATAAGACAATTATTTGAGAAATATGAATTGTAATTAAATGTTATAGTTTTTGCATTTTACAATGGTTGTCATAGCAAAAGTGTATACTTTTTTTTTTAAAGAACAAGAAATTGTATTTATATTTAAAAAGGATTTGCATGCTGCCCCTAAGGCATCAAAAAGGAGTTCAAAAAAGAGGTATGAGCATGATAAAGCCATACATTCCAGGTCCCCAACCTGCTCATCCTAATCTACAAAATTGCATTGCTTTCTTGAGATTATTCTACTTCCTCTAACTGTGTAAACTCTAATAAATTGTCCGCATATATATCGACAAAAAAACATATAAAAAATCTAAATCAAAGGTAAGAAACTTCATTTGTGAACCATGCATTCCTCTGCATTCGACTGGATGGTGGAAACTTAGTCCACAGGAGAGGCCTATGCCTATTCACGGGAAGATATGTTGTTTCCTCTATATAACCCATTGATATCGGTCTGCCTTTCCTCTAGTATATCCTTTATTTGAATGAAACGAGCCTCATTCCATTCATTAGCAATCATTCTCTACTCCTCGAAAAAACACTATAGATCAACTAAATCTAGACCCATCTCATGGTGCCCAGATATAAGTGTTATTTCCATCTCATGCATGTTGAGCTTCATGTCCTAAACATCGCTAACTTGAACCCACTATCCACCTTCAATATCATCAATACAAGTATCAATACCTATGATATCCACCGATATTCTCCTCGTCTCGTCCAGACCCGCCTTCAAAACCTCAAACACACACCTCAACATTTTCTTGTAATCCACTATAATATTCTTCAAATATTGTATCTCTTCCATAATTGTATCCATGGCATTCTCTTTTGCATGGTGAGCACGATAGAACTTTCTTCCATTTCCCTATCGCTTCCTTCAATCATAACCTCCTCTTGTCTTACAAACCCTTCTCTTCTAATTTTACTCCCATAAACATTCAGGAAATTGAATAAATAATGGACATTGCCTAAATGAACTAGTTCAGAAACGTGTGAAGGATCCGCCATATCCATGCACTTAACCATAGTGTGGGAGCCCAAACATATAATTTGAATGGTGATAATGAAATATTGGTCAGAGCATGCAAATCCCACACCAACCCACCTCCTTTGCATATCATATGTCCATCCCTTCATTAAACCATAGTCACAAATGTTGCCTCTATCTCATCTCCGCATACACTAAGGCATAGAACAATAAATAAGCCTCGAATGAATAAGGAAGGACATTAATGTTGAAAACAACTTGTCCATCTTATTATGGGCCTAGTATTATCAATCACCATTTCACCTTGCCTTAGCTTAGCACCAATATTGGAAAACCTGTTAGCCTCTTTATTGTTCTATAACTTTACATGGAAGAATTGGATTTTTGAAATGTCAGAAGAGAAGGTCCAGATTCTTTTCTGAACTTTCCCCATATCCTTACCTTTTCCAGACCAAATACTCTTCATCAATTGAATGACAATCCTAGAGTCTTTGAAAACATGGAAGGTGTCAATGTTTAATCATTGCATTGATTCCATACCTTACATTAATACTGCTCATTATGCCTAATTATTCGCCTCTTTCCTAGTCCCCGTGCAAAGGATTTAATCTTTCTTCCTCTAGAGTAAAAAATGACCCCTCCTACACCTACCTCACTTGAAAAGTGTATACATTTATAAAAAACATTGATAGGTTTTTTTTTTTTTGAAGTTCAGAAGAAAAAATACCAGTCTTTGTTATTCATAGGAATCAAAAGACATATTTTACAAAACCATCTTCATAACAGAGAGAAGGAATCAAGTCCAGATTAGCACAGAGACATATGAAAGGACTATCAGCATAGCAGTCATCCAAACAAAAGAAACAAAGTCTTATCGTAGCAGACTTTTACCATCATCCCTGATATATCAGGTCAGAATATACTGTATAATCGATAGTGATCTACAAACATACATTCCTGAGCATGACCTGCTAGCTGATAGGCTTCCAAAATATCAGACAGAGACTAAAATACAACTGCTTAACAATCATATGCTGAAAATGATGCGAAAAAAGCATCTAAAAAAGTATAAAGTGGCCATAATTAATGACCATCCCATCCATAGATTCATTGAAGAAACCTGATCCCATATCCATATTCAAAGCCTGCTTTGAAAGACTATCAGCCAGCATGTTGTGCTCGCGGAAGATATGCTTAAAAATCACCTGAGGGACAGTTTGGAGCATATTTTTTATATCTTCACACCAGTGCATCAGAGTGGGAACATCAAGGGCCGAAAGTTTGTTGATCTAGGATATAATCACCATTGAATCACCAAATATCAAATGAATGGGTAGTCCCATCAAACAACTCACTCTAAGGACAGCCCAAAGCGCCAGAAGTTCTGCTCTTGTGTTTGTGCTACTTCCACATCCCAACGAGAAACTGTAAAAATGGGTTTCACTAATGTAGATCACAAACCCAACTCCTCCAACATTCAATGCAGCAGCACCATCAAAGTACCCACAGGGATAGACTTGTTGAGGTTTTGGACCAATCTTCCTGCTTTTTTTCAGTTTTTGAGGCAGAGGGAAAAGATTTTTATAGCTCTCAACTCTGGAAATAAGTGCAGATGCATAAGGTTTCACATTTTCAAAATACATTTATTGCGGAGGAGCCAAATGAACCAGAAAACAAACAGAGGTATATATCTATAGGAAGCAGAGCGGGTAATGTTGACAAACCAATGGGCTAAAAAGGATTGAACAGAGCTGAAGGATGGAAGATAGAATCCATAACGAAATGAAAAGTATAAGAAAATATGCACAGTGAAAGGGTAGAATAAGAAAGGTGCCTGATATCTTCGTTGTTTCTTTCACATAGGACGCATCGACTCGGTCCAAAGTACCCACGGGATTGAAGGTGATCCCATGTGAGGATCCTTTCATTAACCAATAGCCAGCAGAAACAAACAAGTTTTGACGGAATGTTTAGAGCCCAAAGAGAGTCCAGAACTGGGTTATGTTCCTCTGAATTATTGGTTAAGAAGATACAGTCATAACCTCTAGCAGCACTTAAACAGCCCACGTAATTACTATGAGACCAAAGGAGAGAATCACGCATGTCCTTAAGACAGATTCTATTATATTCTAGACCTTTAATATAAGTTTCCCAATGATATTTCCATTCTTCACAAAGGTCTAGCTCTTCAGCAGTGAACGAATAGCCTTTAGCAAAGGAAGTGTTATTTCTTGCTTGTTCGAGGGTGGAAATCCCATAGTCTGCCAGGTAAGCTCTCAAATCGACAGGGAGAGTAAAGGAGTTACCCATTCCAACAACAGGATCCACGCCGATTAAGACATATGTACCATTGACCACGTGCCAGAGTATTCCTTTTCCAATCCAAGGCAGAGTTTTGAGAAAGCCTTTCTAGATAAGCGAGACATTCCGAGAACTGAAATTTTTCTCACGTAACCAAGTATGCAATGGCAAATTTCTCATATATTTTGCAGATAGGAGAAGATTCCAAATACCAGTGCTATTCAGAGCAATCCAAATAAAATTTATCCTCAAAGATAGACTGAAACTAGGGAGGTGTTTAATACCCCAGCCCCCATGGGCAATAGGACGAGCTAGAATATGCCAATCAACAAGGTGGAACTTTTTTTGTTTTGAAGAAGACCCCCACAGAAAAGAAAAGATCATTTTTCTGAGTTTGTCTAAAATTGAGGATGGAATCGGGATTAGGGCCACCCAGAAGAGAGGTAGGCTGGACAAAACAAAACGAATCAGAACTAGGCGACCTCCCAAAGACAAGAGTTTATTTGTCCAGTGATTGATACGCTTCTCAAATTTAGAAATTAGCCAATGCCAATCCTTGACTAAATAACCCGAGGGCTTCAGAAAGTATCCAAGATAGGTGAAGCCTTGATTGAGATGAGCAAATCTGTAGGGAAGGAGGCCAGTTATTCTGCCAAGAAGGGCAGCGTCCAAATCATAGTGAAGAAAACAGGATTTGTCCATATTTATTCTCATGCCGGAGGCCTCACAAAAGATGTCCAGTAATACTTTGAAAGAAATCCATTCCTCAAAAGTACCCATACCAAATAAAATTACATCATCTACAAACAGTAAATGGGTGAGGGAGAGATGACTCGAAATCTTGATTCCTTTAATTTTACCATTTCTCTTGGCATCTTCAATCAGTAGGCTAAGTCCTTCAATAACCAAAATGAAGAGCAGGGGGGATAAGGGGCATCCCTTCCTGATTCCACGAGAAGCCGGAAAGAAAGAAGAAGGGGAACCGTTGACAAGGACAACAAAATTAGCTGATGAGATACACCCCATAATCCAATTTACTCCCACTAGAGGAACCCCTATCTGGATAAGGATCAAACAGATGAAAGTCCAATTAACCCTGTCAAAGGCCTTTGTCAGGTCCAATTTTAGAATGAGAGCACATTTCTTTTTCAGTTTAACAGTATGGAGGACTTCCTGCGTGATTGCTATAGGCTCAAGGATCTGACGGTTCTTCAGAAATCCGAATTGTTGAGGAGAGATAGAGGAGTGTAAGAAGGGCTTGAAGTTTGTTTATTACAAATATTGTCGCCTTGTGTAATATGTGATATCATAATGTTGCATGGATTGTTTTTTTTCACCGAAATGCCAACCTTGCTATTCAACATTGGAATCAAGGGCCAGCCAGTTTTGAACCTTGACGGGGACGAAAACATTGTTCCACCCCACCGATTGACCTACCTCGTTGCGGCTAAAAACGGGGATGAAAACATTGTTCCACCCCACCGATTGACCTACCGCGTTGCAGCTAAAACGTTGCATGGTTGTATGATGGGTTTTATTATTTTATTCAAATGTTTTGTAAAATGTTTGTTGTCGATCAATTATATGTAAGATTCACAACATTTCAATGAGAAAAATAATCAATCTTAGATGTGATATTAGTAAGCTTATTCATTTTTAATGACACAGAGACATCTATGTAGTGATTAAAGCATAATTATTAATTCTAAATATGATGTATTTTTTGTATCATTATTTGTCATTCAGTAAAAACAACTATGCACAACCTATATAGTACATTAAATAAATTAATAAATCAACGAAATACTCAAGTTGCATTTGTAGTGCAAAATAATTATATAGTGCATCAGGGTTTGTGTTGCCAAAATTGATTGAAGCTTGTTCATGCATAATACATTAATGCTTTACAAAATACAATGCCTTAATGCACTCAATATTATTGTCTACATCAGTGCAACCACTCTTATTGGGATCATCAGTGCAGGTACTATTACTATGCACATTGGTGTACATATAACTAATAAAAGCACCATTAAAACACGACATTTATGTCAAGAATGGGGACTACATCATTGTGGTACTACACACATATCTATAATGCATCGATGCACCCATGTCTATAATACACTGCAACAATCATATCAACAATACTCCAATGTACCTAAATCTATAACACACTAGTGCACATGTGTCTATAACACGCCAATATGTTCATGACCATTGCACACCAATACACCATTGGGTCTAAAAAGCACTAATTCACTAGAAACATAAGTGTGTTGATGGAAATTAACTTTGCTCGTATAGAGAAATGTATTTACAAGTAACATTTGCTAAAGCCTTCACACTCATTAGTAAAGGTTTTTTAAGAATCTTACCCAAATTTGGAACACTAAAAGCCTTTGTTGGACCATGTTTTCCTAGTAATGTACATATCGTAATAACTTTTTTCCACAATAGCAAGTTGGTTTTTTCTATTACATAGAGTAGCGTGTTACAAAATTAATGCACAATTGTACTAACTAGGCAAATTACAATAAGACACAACTAAACATGAGATCAATCTTAGTATATCTTACGTAGTCTTGGTTCTTCTACATTCCTTGAGTTTCCCTGTAAAAGAGATATTTATATCAAAGAATTTCCCTTTCTTAGTTGTAAATCCAATCATCTACAAAATACCAAATCCATGAGATGTTATTTCGAGCAATGGTTATGTTTCCTTAGAGGTGCCTTTTTTTCCTTTTAGTTACTAACATTTATCCAACCCCCTTGTTTCTCAGGTCAAAAAGGGATGTTGAGAGTAGGGGTGTTAGAAAGAGGATCTCATATGGCTTGGGGTGGACCAAAACAGAAACGATGACACCAAAAATAAACCCATTTCCAATCATGCTAAATATACAAGTGAAACTAACACTAAGGGTGTTACACGNTAATTTTAAATAAATAAAAGTGGAGACAACAGCTTGGGAGAGCTGTTAAAAAGAGTGTTACTAGTCAAGTTGGTGGAGGAGACTAGGTGGAGAGCAAAAAGACAAGTGGCAGCATCCTCAAACACTTCCTATGTTGCAGGTGGCAACCTCCCTACATTTGGGGTTATGATCCCCCAAGAAAGTGGGATCATAGCAGGTGGCTCAATTAATGACAACTAACCCAAAAAGACCTAGGCAATCTTTAAAAAAAGTACCCAATGAAGAGAGCTGAGGCTGCTCATTCCAGGAGAAGAATCATTCAGGTGAATGCACTTCAAGGAATTTATTGGGAAGGGAAATTTTGAGGAAGGTGTTTGAGGGGTAAACTGCAGGAAAGCGATCTGGTACAGCTTTGCAGCTGAAATATCTTACTGCAGTGTGCAGAGTTGGTATTGAGTCTTGGACTAGTACTTGGTTGTTTGCTCCACCTAGTTCCATCCAAGGACACCAGAACAAGCTCGAGGGTCCTGAGAAGTCGTTGTTTGAGCACTCTCCAGGAGTTGGTAGGGAGGAACGACCTCCCATTGTTGTTGTCATCCAGCTTTACAAGCAGGTTCTCCTATCTTTTAATTTTTGTGTTAAATTTTATATCTGTGTGTAAACAAATAACGAATGATTATAGGTTATGATGTAAACTGTTAAGTGTGAAATCTCTTAGTTGTTTAATGTTGAATTTATTCTTTGATGAAAAATAAATCCTACCTATGTTTTTCCCCATCTGGAGTAATCCAGATCGTACTCTAGCACAGGTAGTGTATTTAAATGAATGAAGTATGATGGAAATATGAAATGAAATGTTTGTTTTGAATATTGAAATGTTTTCCTTCAGTAAATAGTTGTTTTTCCAGAAGGAATATTAATCTGTTTCATAGAGTAGTTGTCAGATCTAGACTGTGTAGGTTGGAATATCAGAAAAGAAAAAGAAATCATATTATTTACTAACAGTAGTATGTTCAAGTATGTGATTCATTCTTCTACACAGTACTTACTTTCGTAAACATTCTACCTAGACTGAAACAGAAGGAAAAGAAATATATGTTGAATGCTTAATATTTAGGTTAAGTAAAGATGCCAATACAGCTCTGTTAGTTCATTTCTTTTCCTATTTAATGATAGTTATTTTACTTGCAACAATCTAAACTGTAAGTAAGGATAGGTAACCTGATTAAATTCTAATGATAAACTAATTGAATTAAGAATGCTAGTTAAGAAGGATACATAATACTTTTCAAAAACTATAAGTTTATTTCATTTATGTTGATTATTGTAAACAAGTTATTTATCTTATTCAAACTGTACTTCTGTAATCTGGAACTATTAACCTGTCACCTAGGAAAAGATTCAATTTAAACAAATACTCTTTGTTTCTGCGAAGAAAGAACTAAGTTATTTGTTCTTACAAAGTTATTTTATTATACTTATTGCTTAACAATTTCTACTAATGTTCATATTTAAATAGGATATTCCTGGTATAGTATTTTTATTTATAAATAAATTAGCTATAGAAATCATAATAGTATAACAATGAGTTAATAACAAAATTCTATCTATACACTTATAAACAGACTAAGTGCAAGGGTTATTAGTATTTAATAAATATTATTTATTTATGAACAAATTTAATTCAAAGAGAACTAAATAAAAGCTAATTATAAAAGAATGCAAAGGGTCGAAACCCTTATATTATAAACAGAATACATTATAGTATTAACATTTTAATATTATAATTTATAGCATGAATACTGTAAATTAAAAATAATAACAATATAATTTATTAAGCTTTAATCCAAAGAGTTGGATTATACAGTATACTAAAAACATCAAAATATTATTACAGTCCTGTAACGACAGAGAAGATAATAAAAGTACAACCACTCATACCTGTAATCAACGTACATTTAACAAGTATCATTAAATTAACTTACAGAGTAATTTAAGAAAATATTACATACAGGATTACTGACAGAACTTAAACTTGCTCGAATAACCGAGCTTATTAACAATTATTGCGATAAAAAGAAATAACAGAATAGACAATGGTAATATATTTTTTTTTAATGGAAGATAAATTAAAAACAGTAAAAATATCTTTACACAGTCGAGTTAGGGTGAAACCCTAATGTACCAAAATTACTTTCAGAGCTTCAAAATAACCGAGTCTAACCTCAAGAAGATACATTCCTTCACCTAAAGATAAACAAAGGACGGCTTGACAGGCCGCTTACTTCTCTTTACAAAACTATACATATAACCAGTAAAACAAATTCTTACAAGTCATGGCATAAACCAGAAACCCTGCTAGACGCAAGGGTTTGTTAAATAAAACAAAACAAACTGAACAAGGTAACCAAGAAAACATTAACCACTAGGGTCTTTTGCAGGCCACGGTGACCAACCGAAAATGTTCCATAAGGAACTGCACAAGGATGAATTGCCATGGGATAATCAGGGCTTACCTGTAAGCAGGAAATCGACCATGTGTTTGCACCAGTTGCGAAGGAAGACGTATCTGTCACCTGCAAAGTTATCCTACAAACATTAATACTATTGCTTTAAATCACAATGGAGCTAAAAACAAGTTTTAAAAACTGATTAAGAATTTTATATACCTGGAACTGAAAGTAATGTGGCCACCTACGAACAAGAGTGCCACCACCAACCAAACGAACAGCAAACTCTTCATCCCTTTCGTGATAGAGGCAGGTTAAACGAGGGAAACTACAGCTAGTAGCAGCCAAAGGAAGAGAGTGACAGCCAAGCAGAAAACGGGCAAAGAAGCACGCACTGTCACCACTCTTACGAGCCTGAGAACCCACACTACCAGAAACCCTATGACAGACCAAACCAAAGGTTAGAGTCACAGCTCTTAAGTTTTTTGATGTCGAGATAAACTTACAGACCTATAAGCTATCCTCACAACCAAGCCGTGGATGAATAATCCTAAAAAGAAAACTACACACAGTGTAAACTGAAACAAGTGACACAGCTCTCCTCAACCACTGCAGTATGAATTCACAGTGTAGGCTGGAAGCAAGGGCGTTGAAGGAGGACTGAACTTCACAACATGACACAAAGTTTACATGGTGGCCAAGACACAGTTGCAGAGCAGCCCAGAGGCCCAAAAATGACGAAGTAAAATGACCAGGACTAGGGTTCGTAAACCCTTTTATTATCTCAACGCTTGGCCCAGGAAGAACCACGTGTTCACGTAGATAATCTACCATGCAGTGGGTATTTTGCATAGTCCCTGCATGCAATCAAATATTCGATTATTCAAAATGATTTTCGCTCAATCATAAGGTTTAACAAATCATTTTACAAGGTTCCACGTTATCCCGGAGTCAACCAACGTGTGCATGCTATAAACTATTGAAAGCATAAACTATAATCCTCAAATTGATGCCAAGTTTATATCTTAATAAGTTGTATAGTTGATACAAGGGCGAATTTAAAATCATGTTATATTATATTCATCATTATCCATGGTTTCATCGTGAAAGTGGACTAACGCCACGATCTTTAACCCTTGCAAGTTATAGTATGCACAATGCAAATCAATATAATCCTATCAAGGTTATGTTAACCACGAAATCATCAAACCTCATAAACTTCATTCGTGCCAAAGTAATTCTCATGTTAGAACATATCCATGATATGTCATATGTTTACTTTTCGAATTATTTATGTTTGAAAACTTTAGTTATAAACTATATAGTTTTATATTATTTCACATTAAGCTTGTTGATAATCATTAAATGGTTGTAATATCATAAATCGATATTTTTGTCCCAAGCATATTTATGCATGAAAAGATTTAGTTCTTCACTAATGAATAGACCATTTGGTAATATAGTAAATAGTATAGTTACAACCGTCATTAAGCCTGAAGCTATCGAAGCTAGGTTAATAACATAAATCTTATGATATTTAGGAGATGTAAAGAAAAGGTTATTCTCGATCTTCTAGACAAACTAGGATAATAAAGTCTTATTAATAACTTTGCATAGCTAATTACGTTGTCACCAACATTTATGTTGTGACGTGAAATTGTTTAAGGACATAGTTTTAATTGGAAACATGAACTTTATAAACCCTAGCTGTCTTTAAACCAGAACTACTGGTAAGTGTAAAGGCTTTATAAACAAGATGATTTGTGTAGGTATCGTTGAATATCATAGAATTTAGATCAGTGAGTGAGAAATACTCGGACGATGACTATAAATCCTGTACATAGTCAGTTCAGCAAAGTTTAATTTCTTTTGGCTGTTTACTAACCTTATGAAGTACTTAAGCTATTTCATGTTTGATTAGTAATACAATCTTTTAGTACTGTCTAAGTACTTGCATGAGATGTTAAAGCAATCTATCTTGAAGAATTGACTTAAGTTAGAAGTTGTGATCAAAGGCGTGAGCCAAAAAAGAAGTACTATAAAATAAAGTAAGAAAACTGGAGTGGAACCACCCCATTAAACTATATGATCTTAAGACTTGGTATTGTACTACAATGTTTAGAACCTAATGGACAGAAATCTGCTTTACAGGAGATAAATAACCAGTAATCGCTTATACCAATCTTATTAAGTCGATAATGTATTTTATTGTTAGAGCAAACATTACAGCAGTATAGGTTATGCACTCTAGGTGGATTTAACTTACGACAAAGATTACAGGTTATGAACCAGAGAAATAATAACTGTCGCTAATTACATTCAAGACAGAAACTCTTCTTTATATGTATCATTGGCAATTTTAGATAGAAGAAACAAACTGCTTGTTTGACCTCATAGAAGCAATTGAATTTGGAACAGCTTATTTACCGAGCTATTGTTTTTGCAAATAAAAATATATCTACATGCTTTATGAAAATTGATAGGCATTACTCGATCATTCTTACTTGTAAACCTGTGAGGACAAGTAAACTTTCTGTGTTAGCTCAAAAGCTAAGTAAGCCCCAGAATCCAATACAGTTCCACCTACTTGTCGCAAATTAAAACCCATCAGCAAACTGAAAAAGAAATTATTATTACAAGTTGAACTTAACCTTGTATTTAATTCAGATTATGTACTAACAAATCTATTAACCAAATAATTTATAGATAACTGTAGTTGTTAGTAGACCGCATTATCAATAATTTTATGTATTTTCAAAATTTTAAATTTTTCGGAAAATTTGGGGTTTTGACAAAGGGACCAAGGGGGCATACCTTATTTCGGGCATTTGATGTAGATATCGTTGAGCTTTCAATCAAACGTATACCTACACATTGTCTTCAACAACAACAAGATATACAAGCATGACATATGTAAATCGTTAGAATCTAATCTAGAATGTTATATTCCAATACATAATCAAAGTAATTGCATCCACGGATAAAAAATATTTATAATTACACATGCAATGGATGAGAAATGGATATTTCTATTAATATGAACATATGACAAACTCTATTGGCACCTCCTCGAAATCGAGAAACTGAGTCCCTCCACCTGGGCCTCCACCACTTCAATCCTCCATACAAAGGCAAGCTCACAAAGATCAAGGAAATCTTGGGAAATAACATTAATGGTTGCTTCAAGGACAAAGGGATGTAGACTCAAGTACATCAGAATGGGGCACAATTCCACTATATTATATTTGTTCTCAATGTCCTCCTCCTCTAATGCTTCATAATAGCCCAAAATATAGCCCTTCAATAGGAGGTGAAGGGTTGAAGTGGAGCATTTCCCGGCATATGGAAGGACAAGGGACAAGTCCTTCATTACTTAGAGGGGGGGAATCCAAATATTTTTTGTTTTTGAGCACATTTCTCGATGTACGTGGGCAACAGTGGTGAAAGCTGCCTATATGCGGATTGTAGACTTGTGACCTACGTATGTGTGTGTGTGTGTGTGTGTGTGTGTGTGTGTCTTTTAAGGGGTTCCAATGGAACATCAGGGTCATAGTGAGAAAAAAGGGCTAAAAAGAGTCTGCATAGGGACAAAGATATGCCATCAAAGCATGATGTATCAGGTGTGGCAAATAATGCCTACTAATGTGTGAGGCCGGAGGGGTACACGATGGTCGAAATACATTATAATAGCCTTAGAAGAGGAGTAATGAAGACCCAGGTGGAAAAATCCAGCCACTCATCGGTACAATACAATGATAGATCTCTACACATGACTGCAAAGACATAATCGTCATGGATACATAAGAGTACAATGGCCATGAACGGGCATAATAGACATATGTCTTGAGTGCTCATTGCCACGTACAATATACAGTGATGTAAGGTCCCCATACTAAATGAAGACATCAAATGGTACACTGGAATCTAGTCATGAGAGTTGAAATATCATAGATACTAGCATGATCAAGGAGGTGGCATATATGGAATGCCACCAAACTCGGAGTTATTCGACACAAATCACGGCTAGTACATGTCCCATCACGCGAATAAAGGTATCATGGTCGAACATGATGGACCATCATCTGATTACCGGTCATTGATGTATATTGTTAACATATGCGAGATATCAACCCACCAATAATGATAATGGGAATCAAGGTACAGAGTGCAAACAAACAAGTGTGAATATATGTGTTGAGGTTGAAAACTTAAGAGAATCCATCGATCATGGTACATTTATGTATTCCCAAATCTGTCGATGGTGAGAGAACCTACCACTGATGACTGCAAGTTTCAAGGTACTCAATGGACTCTAGATCCCTATTCCAGAATAGATCTTCTGAAGTCGAGGGAATGGAATTTGCTTGAAGGAGGGCAGTAAGGAATCCCCCATCAGCCAACATGAGGTACACAGAAACGTTGGATAATTTGGAAGAACATGAATAATATGTGCACGAACCAATAACAACTGTATCAGGAATGGTCGACATGCAGAGATAAGATAATTAAGGAATGGCCGACTAGGGCTAAAACTTCCTTCGAACAAGAGCATAAGGTAGATGAAGACTCGCAATGCATACTAGGATATGTCTATGACACAAGAGGCATCAACAAAGGCTCCATAGGGACTATAAGCATAACCAGTCGGTGGAGAAAGCTCAAAATAACGAGTACAACTCCTAAATTCATACTAGTAACCCAACCAATGGATGAATGTATTGTGTTATGTTCGAAGGTGGCACGACACGACAACTACCAATATAAATTAATATCATTTCCCATTCTACTTTTTATATTTTATGACTTTTTTGGTCTTTTTCATATTTAAAAAGCTTAAAAAGGAATAAAAATTCTTATAGCACACTAAGGAGGAAACGAGTGTCATGGGCAAGCAAACTAGTTCCAAGCAGTGGAACATACCTATGCTCAATGCAAGGAATCACATGCAGGATAGGGACACTCGGGGGGATGTCTCCTCTGGGTAAAGGATAATCAAGCTGCAAAAGATATATGGAAGAATCTACTTGGCTAGAATTTAGGCAAGCTCGGTCTATATGGCTTATAAATTGAACCAAAGAGTCAGCATAAAGCTCAATACGACAAGTGAATGTATGCAAATGCAGTTACAACTTGATACAAATGGGAGTCCCAATAAGATATGGTTATCATCAATTTCAAGAAAGAAGATGAACGTGAACAGACCTAAAGGAGGATGTTCAACATGGGCACCAAATTGAAAAACATGATCTAACTAGGGTACCCATGAGAAGGAAAGCTCTACCACTCACGTAATGCCACTTCTAGCAGCATTATGAAGGTTATGTGTCATCACGTAGTGGGTTCATACCTATGGTTAAGGTGATATAGTCATAAGATAATGCAGGATGCATGCGGAAAAATGATCCGATCATATATGCTAGTTTAGTAATATACCTGCCATAGGCATGAATGGGTCAAAGTCTTGAAAAAAGTGCATCATAAGAGGTTCCTACACTACAAAATTATCCCAAACATTTGAAAATGGTTAATAAGAAGTCCAAAAGGCTAAGTGGGTAATTTTTTTGTTGATAAATAGTAAAAAAAATGAAATTTTTCCCATACCATTTGTTTTTTTACCCAAAATAGTGCATTTGGAGCAACCCAGACTTCGAAAATTCAAATGACGATTCAAGGAGCTACGGGCCACGGAATCGAGAGCCGTAAGGACCAGGTAATTCCTAATCTCCTTCTTCATCTATTCCATGCATTAATTTTTTGTTTTGGTGGTGGAGTTTTATGCATTAAGCAACCAAACTTGAGGATACTGACCCACGCGGGTCATAGTTCATCGGGTCGTGTATAGGGATTGATGTATGTGGGAAAAGAAAATCCTGCCCATGTACATATGCTACTGTTATAAAGAGTTGTCACGTACAGGTTCAGGTATGTCATTTTTTTGGTGAAATCTCACAAAAAAACATTTTTTCCTTAGGAGGATGGTTTTGGAATGGAGAGAACATGAGCACAAAGATGTTTATAGGGAATTCCTCGGCGATGTAAATTCTCAACAAACCTTAAGAATGTGTGAGTTGTACAAGTTTTGGAAACTTGGGGGTTTGAGGGCCCGACCAAGACTCCTCTAGATGTTCGTATATTACTAGGATCTAGACACAGAGGCCTTTATACTGGATGGTATGCCATTGAGACTAGAAGTATATGACATCTACTTCATTAGATGACTATCTTGCTAAGGTGAGGTAGTGAACCTACGAGCTCGTGGAGTGACCGAAGGATTCACTATTCAGGTGTACATAGCTGGGTATTGCACTCTTGACACAAAGAAGATCGAAAGTCAAGTTTCGGTGAACGATCCAGAGTCTTAATCTCAAGGTGATTGTTTTGGTATTGGCTAGAATAGCAGGTTTGGTATCACTTCATCAGGCTTCACGACCTCTCATGTTCTACTCGGTAGAGTGCATGAGACCTATGGTATATGAATAGAGCACAGCATTGTTGAGCACTATGAAACAACAACTAACCAACTGTAAGCTAGGTAGGGTAAAGAACTTCGGGTAGGATAGCATTCTGAGTACTTTCTTCTTTGAGAGGGTACAAATCCTTAGCCCTAGAGTTGAGGTACTTCCTTATTGTCTTTCGGATCCATCCCAGACTCGTTGGGAAGAGGTGATGTAGAGGCTAGGGGGAGGCAGGACACCTTCTCCTTTCCTAGCCGACTTCTTTCACTGGTGTTGACGACAGGTCATAGCCATAAATGAGTACTCCTATGCAGGGATAGACTTATGTGGAGATCCTAGCATGCCCCTACTACGAGGGTCTACATATGGCGATATTGTAGTGGGGATTTCTCCCCGACTACGTGCAAAATCACCAACCTTAGCTCGTCTAGAGCATAAGGAAGAGTTCAATGATAACAACAAGAAATAAAAACAACTAGAACAATATTTTTATATTTTTATAATATATAATGCAAAATAATACAAGACAACAGTTACCTTTTCTGAAATGTTGGGCCACCGTAGCCGTCCTAGGAAGTGGTTATGCATCTCTACGGTTTTGGTCTCCAATCTACTCCATTTGTGGTTGTTGGATGGGGAATGTGGATCCAAATGGGTATGGAGCAAGCTCAACATACACCGTGGGAAATAGCGTGGAAAAATAATAGCAAAAACGTATGTTGTGTGACTGAGAGAAAATGGCAAAAAGTGTTTTGGAGGAGTCCTTCATAATGTATTTATAGGATGGTCCAAGAGTTTTTTACCCATGGTATTTTATTGTCCATGGTATTTATCTATGGTATTTTGACCCATTCTCATTTTTAGGGTTTTTTGGTCATTTTTGGAGAGAGTGGGGATAAATCATAATAAATGCTCAACTTCCTTTCATTTATGAGGAAGGAATAATAATGTTTTGGACCATATTTAGTGGAAATACAATTGTGAAGGTCAAAATGAAGGAAATAATGGTGTGAATATGATGTATGAGTATGGTTTAGACCATAGAGAGCTAGGTGAACAATTTTTAGTGTTAACAGATTGCCCCCTGATGTGTGAGGGCAAGAGCTCATCATATGGACGACAGGCATCATAGGATCAAGGGAAAATGGTGACAACCACGAAGGAGTGGAGTTTCCTCATTCAAACTATAGTGGCTTTTGGTTTGTATTACTTCTCAAAAATGGATGAGGTACATATAATATCAGACATGTATATGGATGAGGAATGCATACCCATGCTCATAGCAATGTCAAAAAATAAATAATGGTGATCAAGGCTCAAATAATGGGAGCTGATGAATACATATGCAACTGGTGATACATAATGGTGGCCTTAGTGGGAGGATGAATAAATATAATGTTCTGAAGAACTGATAGATATGAACAATAGAATTCTCATAGAATGTGATATCATCACAACTGATGCTTTGTTGGGTCTGAAGGTGTACATATATGTATGAACTCAATGACTGAGAGTTGGATCTATGTGGTACAATATACATCATCAAGTACTGGAGATACACGAAGGCATAACACTGGGGGATTCCAAACATTGTCGCCAATGCATCCTGGAAAACACAAGGGACATGAAACTGTATGGGTCCCATAGTAGACTCGCCAATGTGCTAAGATCAAGTGACAAACATGGTCTTCAACCAAATAACAAATGGACAAATACTCTGTACGAATCTCAATGGTGCGATGATGTAGTTGAAGTCGAGCACGTAAGACACAACCAACCTGAAAGGAACTAATGACTCCTTTCAAGTGGTCCAACGAACTCATAAATGAGGTAGATGAAATCATGATACAAGGACCTCTAGGTCTATCCTCTGGAATAGATTTGTTGACGTCAACAGAGGGAGACCTGTAACTAACAAGGAAATGAGTTTTACTTGATAGAAGTGAGACAAGGATAACCAAATATATGGAACAGTCGGGGGACTGAGATACTGAATAGGGAACAAGGGAAGGGGAGTACATAGGACTCAAACTTCCTTTGTTCATAGTATGATGATGGGGTTGACTTGGAAGCAAATGAAACTGACTCATGGGAGAGGGATCATAGTTGTGAAACAGGGAAGATAACTGCAATGGGAAATACTAGGGGGGTAGCTGGACTAGTGATATCCAGGGGATCCAGGGGAGATTCTTTGCATAGTACTCTGTACAAAGGCGACCCGATGGGGGGAATCTGCCATAATGTGAGATTATATGTGGTGGCGCCTAGAGACACCGTTTGGGCCTTCTTCATAGTTTAAGGAGCACAAAGAAGAGATACAAGTAAGCTCAATATGATACTATCTCATGGATTGTTGTCGAGCTTGAGATGGTAATGCTCGATGGTGTTTTCATTTTTAGAGAGTTTGAAAATAGGAAGAAGACTCCAGTGGTTCTCTTTTTCATAAATAGTCCCCTAATCCTGAAAAAGGATAAAAGTATACAAAGGATATCTCTCCCAACCGAAGGGCTAGAAAGACTTCTTTACTGTAGGTAGTCCAACCAAGATGGAAAAGGTTACACCTATACTGACTTGACAGTCATTCAAATACTTTTACAAACATGAACGAAACCAAGTTTGCTCGAAAATATTTTCTTGATGAGAGGGCTCGAAAAGAGCTTAAAGACAACCCATAATGAGCTTTTTCGTAAGTTACAGTCCCAATGTCCAAGAAAGCATAAAAGGATACAAAGGGAAACGTTCCTAGCTGAAAAATGATAGGGTGATCCTTTTCTTTTAATAGTCTACATAGTTCAAAAAAGGATATAAACACAGCCACATAAACACCCTTTCAAATACTTTAATGAGCATGAAAGGATGCAAGCGTGCTCGACAATCTTTTCATTCTTTTAGGAGTCAAAAGAGAGCTTAACAAAAACTCTGTAATGGTCATTCAAGCAAGGAGGAAGTGTTCGATGTATGGAAATAGGTAATGTTGTGAACATGACTGATAGGAATAATAGTGGAACACTGATGGCGCCTCCTTACGGGACGATGGATGGCGGTAAAATAAGGTCAACTGTGTAGTATGGATGGAGCAGATGGCTCATGAATATGGCAATACATGCGTGGGGTGACTGACATGGCGACACATAAATCGAGGTGAATTTCAAGAAATAGCTTGATAAATCATCATGGTAACCTGAGATGAGGGTCTCGTCAAAAGACAAAGAGCGGAAAACCAAACCCGGTGGTTCGAATGGTACGAAAAACGGATGTCGGGTGACTATGTGGTGCACAGAAGAAAAACTAGACCAAATGTAGGCCTTTAAATAGGGGGGACCACATGACACTTGTCATTTTCACTGTGCAGTGCTGAGTTGGATTGGAGGGCCCTAGAACACAACTAGTGATTTATTACAATTTGACTAGCCGTTTTCCAAATCTGTGACTTGCAGGTAAGATTTCTCATCAAACCCATCCTTTTTAGTGGATTAGACTTCAGTTTTCCTCACTCTGGGAGCCTTGCTCATCAAGCGTGCTCGACAATCTTTTCATTCTTTTAGGAGTCAGAAGAGAGCTTAACAAAAACTCTGTAATGGTCATTCAAGCAAGGAGGAAGTGTTCGATGTATGGAAATAGGTAATGTTGTGAACATGACTGATAGGAATAATAGTGGAACACTGATGGCGCCTCCTTACGGGACGATGGATGGCGGTAAAATAAGGTCAACTGTGTAGTATGGATGGAGCAGATGGCTCATGAATATTGCAATACATGCGTGGGGTGACTGACATGGCGACACATAAATCGAGGTGAATTTCAAGAAATAGCTTGATAAATCATCATGGTAACTTGAGATGAGGGTCTCGTCAAAAGACAAAGAGCGGAAAACCAAACCCGGTGGTTCGAATGGTACGAAAAACGGATGTCGAGTGACTATGTGGTGCACAGAAGAAAAACTAGACCAAATGTAGGCCTTTAAATAGGGGGGACCACATGACACTTGTCATTTTCACTGTGCAGTGTTGAGTTGGATTGGAGGGCCCTAGAACACAACTAGTGATTTATTACAATTTGACTAGCCATTTTCCAAATCTGTGACTTGCAGGTAAGATTTCTCATCAAACCCATCCTTTTTAGTGGATTAGACTTCAGTTTTCCTCACTCTGGGAGCCTTGGCCGAGCCTAAAGGGTTCTCGGGGTCAAGTTGCTATTTTCGAGGGAAAAGAAGCGACCCATGTCACTCTTATCGTGCAAACAGTCATGACCCATTCACACCTGTCGGGGAGATATGTGTGACCCAGGTTGCACCTATTCAGTAGGTAAGAGCGACCCAGTCGCACCTGTTCAACCTTTTTGAGTGACTTGGGTCACCCAAAAAGGTCAAATAGGTGCGACCTATCCCAGAATGAGGGATTTGTGCATGAATGGGTCTAACAAGGACTGGAATGAGCAAGACATAGGATACCTCCGAAGGGAGGTAAATGGTCATCCCGTAGTATAGGATACACTTTCCCAGTGTGGGCTGTGGAAGTTCTTCCATATTCCACTGATGCGTTCAGCCAAATTGTTGTTGGACAAGCTTGTGAGCTATTGGGACCGGGAGGCAAAGTGCTTCATCATCCAGGGTGAGTGGTTGGAGCTCACCCTCTGTGATGTGTGTTAGCACTAAATTTATTTTTGTCGAAATTGGTCTTATTGCCTTCAAAATTTTAAGTTTTCATGGGTGATTGAATTGGTTTCCAAAGTTCTCTCATTAAGATATTTCCAAGTTGGAAAAGAAGAGAAGTTAAAGGAATTTTAGGTAAAAAGAGAAATATTTTTTTCACAAGTGGGGCAAAAAGTTTTATTAACTTTTGAATGAAATTTATAAAATGGGTTTTATAAACCTATTATTTTATTTATATTCAAACTTATATAGTTTTGGATATTTTTCCAAAGTCAAAAAGCAGCCTCTTATTAATCCAATGGCTAATGTAAAAAGTGAAAACTCATCAATGGGTATTAATGTTTCCGGAGAGTAAAGTTGTGAGATGGTTAAATTGGAAAGGTGGTAGCGGAATTTAAACCACTTTCCACGTGTTAACTTTTGGTGAATTCCGCGGAAAAAAATGGTTTAAGAAAAACAACTCAGTGAAGGCTCCGAAATAGACCACTATGTAAAGTTGGCTTGGTTTTTAAAAAAATTATTTCATTTGTGTGCTGCGGGCTAAAGGAAGGAGACAGCCTGCCATATTTACATAGCATATTTTATTTTATTTTTCTGAAAATGACTGTTTTAGTCATTTTATTCAACACCCTGTTTCCAGAAACTAAAGACGAATTTTCAAAAACTGAAAGAGGTTTGTCATCATAACATTGTGATATACAATAACCTCTCTCAATTTTTACCCATGTGCTACAGATTGGGAGCAGTAAAGTCATCTTCAGAGGGAAAATGTTCAGATTTCAAAATGACTGTTCTAGTCATCAAATTAAAATAATTGTTTACATCAAATTAAGATGAATTTTGAGAAAGTGAGAGAGGATTTTCTTCACAACATATCTATCCACAATAACCTCTTTCATTTTTCACACAGGTGTTACTTTTTAGCTGCAACAAAGTCAGTTGTACAAGCCATTTTTCATGTTTTCCAAAGGACTATTTCAGCCATCAAATTCAAAGAATTGTTTTGGACAAATGGAATTTAATTTGACAAAAATTAGAGAGGTTTTTATTCCTAAAATGCTTATAATAAAAAACCTCCTTCATTTTTTACACAGTAATCACAGGTTGGGAGAATTTAAAATATTTTCACAAGTCATTTTTCCAGAAATATACAATTTTATTATTTGAGTTATCATCTTCAAAGGAATATTTCGAGGAGATTGAGATGATTTTGGAGAAATGAAGACATGGGTTTTGTTGGGCACATGTCCAATTACAAAAACCTCTCCCAAATTTCACACAGCTATCACCATTAGAGATATGCACGAGAAACGTTATTGTAACTGTTTATATTTTTAGAGTTTAGTTAGGTTTTGAATTCAAAGTTAGGTAAAGGTTATTCTTATATAGATTAAAATGTAATTGATAGTTTTAAGAGAGTATTTTCAAGAGCGGAGTGACTCTACATTGTAATGGCAAGTTTTCAGTAAATGAATGAAATCTGGAGAGGAGGAATGTAAAATCTTTTTCATGTCAGAGATTCTTGTGCCATTTTTTTCTTCAGTAAGTAATTTCTTTATGTGATTGTTTATCCTGTTTCCCACTCCATTTTGTATTTGCTTTCATGCTTGAGCATTAGTTTTTATGGGTTGGAATTCATCCTGCATGCTCTAGGTCCATTGTTCAAGCATTTTCAAAATATTTTCTTCTAAAGTCTTGCAGAATTCACCCTAGAGGTGCTCTGTTTGATGGAATGTCTCCCTTTGTCTACTAATCAACCTGCTAATACCTCAAGACTGAGGAAATGGTGCCTACCTTGCCTCTGTTCATAAAATTTCAAATCCCTACCTCCTGCAACCTATTTCAGATCTGATTATTGACTCCATTGACCAATGGTCTCCTCCATGACCATCCTACCAAGTCTTTTAAAACAAACTTTTCCTATTTGTTCCATCAGAAATCTGACCTTCTGATTGTCTTTGATTGAATATCTTAAGTATAAAAGCTTGTAAATAGTGAGAGATCCCTCTCTGATTGTATTAGGTCAGAAATACATTCTAAAGTGGTTTTTCCTATTACCTTGGGATCTACCTTTCACAACCTGGGTACATTCTGAGTGCTAACAATGTGTACTTTTTGACATGCCTCCATGTACTAGGCATGATTGATGACACACCACCGAAGCTCCCAAGGGGGGTATCGATGGAAAACCTTTGCGATAAGAATTGCTATGCCTTGAACTCTGTGCATGCATCATACATATTGGTGTGTGACATCGAGAACCTACATACTCAGTTAGTGGTAGCGATGGTGTTGCGTATAATGGGATCGACTGGACCGCACAAGATCTCAGGTGGTCAGCTCCTGATGGTGGAGAGTGTACTGTGGGGCACCTACTATGGGTGGGCCTAGATGTTCTTGGCTGTGGTTTAACGTAGAATGAAACGTGCTAGCTCAGTGGGAGGGGTTTTTTTTTCCCCCGTTCTTGTACTCATTCTTCTTTGAGCTACTTCCTACTCTATGACTGCATCTAGTGATGCGTGAGGGGGGACCTCGGAAGCCTCAGATGATAGGTGGTGCAAGATGATGATTCGAGAGGAAGGCAGCTTCTTGGGTCTCTTCTTCACCCAGGAGTTGTTTGTACAGTGGAGGCAGCTGCTAGTCCTCATAGATGACTATCCATATGCTGGGATGGATTACCGGGGAGACTCGAATATGCCTCGACCTCCAGGGCAGGTCTTGGGACCCGACGGTACGTATACATGATGCTTTTGTGGTTGCATTCATATATAGTTTACTAGCTTAGTGGTAGCCATTTTATATGTGTGATAGATACTGATGACATACTGTGTGCATGTGCAGACGTAGGGTCATGCCCTCCAACAAGGTATCAGAGAAGCAAGGGCAGGGTGGAGGGTCTAGATCCACCCGCTCATGAACACAGGAGGCATCAGAGTGCTACACTCAACTCAGTGCGAATAGATGTGGAGCGCTTATTGGAGGGGGTAAACGACGATGGGTGGCAGTACCTTGATGAAGATTTAATCGTCGCATGTTACATAGCTCCTCCATAGTGGATATCCCTTATGAGGAGGATCACAGTTGCTGATCAGTATATGAGAACAGCGGCACAAGGTGATGTGTTTATGGAGGAGGAGGACAAGTCCAAGGAGGAGGAGGAGTCAGATGAGGAAACCGAGACTAATGAGAAGGAGGAGGACTAGCAGCTGGTGATGTTTTCCCCAATGCGTTGGTGCATTGGGATGTATGTATCATATGTATGATCAACAAAGAAAGCTTTGTGGAGCTTCTCATTTTGTACTGAACATTATGACATGATATATATATATATATATATATATATATATGCAAGTGGAAGCACTTTTTTATGTGTTTTTATGGGTTTTTATGAGACTCTTTTATGATTATAATGATGCATATATGATGTATATGGCATATGTATGCATGACTATATGATGATGCATGATGTAGTTTATTTCCTATATGCGATGATTGATGTGCCACTCTAGAAAGTCATTAGCCATTTGGTCTGCTACACTATTGAGAGTTATGGGAACATGCATGAATGAAACAGATTCAAGATGTCTAACTAAGTGTCTAGTGCACAGGAACTTTCTAAGGAAGCAAGGATCATGTACCCGATAGCAGTTATTCAACTGGGAGACAAGCAGTTGGGATTCTAAGATGACATTAAGACGACGAACACCCAAGTGGAGGGCAGTAGTCAAGAGACCAATGACACTGTCATACTCAGCCTGGTTGTTGGTAGCAACACCAACACACATTCCGTTGATATGGATCAACACATGTGATGGGGGAAAAATGACCCGTGCAGCTGAGGGGAGATTAGGAGACCATCTACTTGCTCCGTTAGTGAAACAAATGTAGAATGGTGAGGTAGGATCCATCTGGAACAACCAAGGAAACAAACTATGAGACTCGTGATAAGAATGGTGCAAAAAAAAACTATGACACAAGTGTACTTCACGATGAGTGGCTTCGGGCATAGAACCTCTTGAGATAGATCCCATTGTGGGGATTCTTCAAGAGGTAGCCGTCAGAGTCAGTGAGGACATATGCCCACTTATCGAGGCATCGATGGATGACATATGGGACATACCACATGGAATCAAACTTCCCTTTCCCTAGCTTATCATTGGCTTGGTCATAAACGATTACTAGGCCCCCCTCGCTAAAGCTATGTGGGTGGATGTGGGAGTCATAAAGGGAATTCGACCAAGTATTAGCCGCTTCGATCATTTGGAGAGCAGCACGACAGTCCTCATTGGTCCCCAGTGGAGTAACCAAAACTGTAGTGGGGATTCCTCCCCAACTACGTGCAAAAGCGCCAACCTTAACTCGTACAGAGCATAAGGAAGAGTTCAATGATAAAAATAGGAAATAAAAACAACTAGAACAATTTTTTTAGATTTTTATAATATATAATGCAAAACAATACAAGACAAGAGTTACCTTTTCTAAAATGTTGGGCCATAATAGTCATCCTAGGAAGTGGTTCTGCAGCTCCACGGTTTTGGTCTCCAATCTACTCCACTTGTGGTTGTTGGATGGGGAATGTGGAATGGGTATGGAGCAAGCTCAACATACACCGTGGGAAATGGCGTGGCAAAATAATGGCAAAAAAGTATTTTGTGTGACTGAGAGCAAATGGCAAAAAATGTTTTGGAGGGGTCCTTCACAATGTATTTATATGATGGTCCAAGGGTTTTTGACCCATGGTATTTTATTGTCCATGGTATTTATCCATGGTATCTTGACCCACTCTCATTTTTACGGTTTTTTGGTCCTTTTTGGAGAGAGTGGGGATAAATCGTAATAAATTCTCAACATCCTTTCATTTATGAGGAATGAATAATAATGTTTTGGACCATATTTAGTGGAAATACAATTGCGAAGGTCAAAATGAAGGAAATAATGGTTGGAATGTGATGTATGAGTATGGTTTAGACCATAGAGAGCTAGGTGAACAATTTTTAATGTTAACAGATATAGATAAGACCCCATGTGTATGGTTTTTGAATTATTACATTTTTGGGGATTTTTTGATGTATTTTGAAATCAAAAACATGTTTTTGGTGATGACAAGTACTGACATTAGGTATTTGCACAGACATGGGTCCACGATGACTAGATGGTTTCCCTCGACATCGATGGAGGGGACGAGGTGACGAAATGATCGGTGCAGATGCAGAGCAGATGCTCTAGATCATACATGTCAACATCGCCTGTCTTACTCACAAGATGCCCATGGTGCAAGTCGAGGACTTACCCGAGGCTATGCAAAGACATAAAAGGAAAGCAAGACAAAGGCAACAAGGTAGGAAAATAAGAAAAGTCTGACACAAAGCAAATTCAAAATCAGGTTCTTTCCCCATTCATCTCATGAGGGTGCATTAGTTAAGGAGGCTTGCACATTAAGCAACCTCATCTATAAAATAATTATATAGTGCATTGTTCACATCTTTCATTTCACCATTCAAAATTGAGAGCTTAGCTTCTCTGTCTTAGGGATATGTTCCCCTAGACACAGTTAGGAGGTGTGCCCCAACTGATTTCTCTACCATGAGTGATTATTTATGGCCTACATCCATTAATGAGAGTTGTTTTCAGGTTATTCTATCATATCTAGAGTTACTCCAATTGTTGAAGAAGTTTGGGATTCGAATCTTCAAGTTCTTTAGTGATTGTGATCTAAATTTACATTGTATTGATGTATTTTGCTTAAGGATGTTTTGTAATCCATATATTGGATTTATTTCAACTTCCCATGTTTTTCTTGATGTAATTGATCCTCTCTGCAAATTTTATGACAGTCTGGATCAGATTGATTAAGTTTCATATGAGTTGGTTTTACCTTGTCTAGTTTTCAACATAAAATTGAATAGTTTAATAATTTCAAGCATAAGTCAGTCATACTATCATAATTTATCTTCATATCTATTCTCATAGATTCTTAACACTCTGATGTAGAGGTTCCATGCCCAAATACAGGGTTCATTTCCCTCTTCTATTGTTTTGGAATCCCATAAATCAATTCCTATGCGCAGTCCTCAAAGCTACTTTGACTAGTACAAACCATATAGCTTCCCAATTATTCTCTAGACCTGCACAAACCTGTTTGTATTTATTAATGACACCACATCATATTTTTGTAAAATTTCTTAAGTGATTTCCCTCACAACTGGTCTCTGGGAAGTGAAATTGTTAAGGTTTTAGTTTGCATGCATTCGGAACCCCAAGAGTCTGTAAGTAGACTTTAGCCTCACTGATGCTCGAAACCTCAATGTACAAAAAACATTATGAATATGGAATTGATCTTTCATGGCTATTCCCTTCCTTGGTTTAACCTCCTTACCTATTTTTTGAACCTTTAATCAGTTAAAAATCCTTGCTCCAATATATTGTTTAAAATATTTTCTTGTAGGACGAAATTAATGACCAATCAGATATGATTGGATCATTATAGTGGTATCAAAGCATGTTACTATGAACCTGGTCCATTGTTTTCATTTAATGAGTCCTAAAAGAAATTCCAGTCCAAAGAATAAGAAACTAGCGGAAGAGGAGGAAGTAAAATCCACCCAAGAAAAACTTCAAGGAGAAATAGATCTGTCAAATATGGATGAGAAATAGGAGTTTGAACTTTTTATCTAGAGTATGTTGAAATGATTGCACAATATTTCTCATAACATTATACGATCTGGACAAGAAACTAGGCAGTTCTTGGCTAAGCAACTAGGAAACAAGGATGGAGAAGGAAGCGATATTAGCTCTCAACATGGCTAAAGAAAGAGCCCTGGGGGTTTTGTATTTTCGAAGGCACGGCCTCACAATCACCATGATGAGTTCAAAATTGAAGAGAAGAGTCATCCTCAAGCTACCATTCCCAATTTCACTGAGGATCATAGGGAGAAGCTTGAAGCACAGAATGAGTCAGTGGCTTCATGGGAGGATAGGTATGTTGAATATCATACTTTAAGTGAAGATTGCAGAAGAGACCTACCATTCAAATATTTTTGTGAAGCTCAGTACAAGAAAACTCCAAGAGGGAGTTTTCAAAATCCTGCTCAAAACTTTGAGCTAAGGAATGTTATTGGCAATATTTCTTTACCATACATCGGTGCATCCTCAAAGTGTACTGCAAGTTCTTGGATTCAAAATTTAGATACCTACTTATAGTTGAATCCGATGGCTAAGAGAGATGCCATCAAATGGATACTCTACATTTTGGATGGCGAAGCTAATGATTGGTGGTTTCGTGGAATCAAAACCATTGGTCACGATCAACTAACCACATATGAGAAATTCACTGGGAAGTTGGCTGAGAGGTTTGATAGGAAGGATCTAGAGATCACTTTCAAAGAGCTTGTGCATGTGAAGTAGTATGGAACTCCTGAAGCTATCTATTATGGTGTTAGATATATCATAATCTAGGTTGATCCTTCTATTCATAGAAGGATTAGCAGAGCCTTGGAAGGGTTTAGTGAAGGCATATTGACCACCAACTTTGCAAGATGCAATGAGTAGGACAAGGGATCTACAAGATGCAATCCCAAGGAAAAGATTCCCACCTAGACATTTTGTCCCTATTCAATACAAGAAACAAATACCTCCTTTAAATATTCCCTTGGGAAATTTCAAGAAAGATACCCTCTCCAAATATCAAGATGAATTGAGAAGAAGAAAGTTGTGCTTATCCTGCCAGGAACCCTGGGTTCCATGACACGAGTGTGCCAAAGGGAAAGCAAACTATATTGAAGTATTTTCAGAGAGTGAAGTTGAAGAGGAAGAAGAAGAAGAACCATTAAATCCAGGAGGATCCTAATGAGATAGCAGATTAAGTGCCTCCTCTTGAGAGTGGCGAAATTGCAGTTTTAACTGGGGTGACTCATTTCCACACTCTCGTAAATAATGGAGGTGTTACCCACAATTTCATTGACACCTTGTTAGTTGAGAGAATAAAATTGGCCACTGAAAAAATTGAAGGATTCACTATGATTATACCAGGTAATCATTCTATGGATTGCTCTATATGGATCCCTAAGTTGCAAGTCACTATAGGATACCACACTGTCACTAACAATTTTTATGTAGTTAATGTGGGTGATACTAATTTGGTCTTGGGAGTTCAATGGTTGTAATCCATTCGCAATCACATCATAAATTATAAAATGCTTGAAATGAAGCTTTAAGTTGTTGGTGGAAAAGAGGTTGTGTTGAGGGGTATCAATACCTACCCAAAGCAAGTAGTCTTTGCACATAGTATGAGATCCATTTTGAGACATGGAGGCATTGAATGGGATGTTGAGTGCTTGATCACCACTCAAAGCACTACCTTAGATATAGCTCAATATCCTGAAGATATTAAGAAGTTGCTTCAAAGGCACAAGAAGGTGTTTGGGGACCTTTCGCATGCTAAACCACTGGACTGGGGAGTGGAGCACATAATTGAATTAGAGATAAGCACATCACCTATCAAAGTTCATCCTTATAAGTATCCAAAGAGATTAAAGGATGAAATAGAGTGAACTATCAAATAATTGCTTGACTTGGGTTTCATCTGACTAAGTTCAAGTCCTTATGCTTCCTCAGTAGTCCTTGTCAAGAAGAAGGAAGGGACCAAGTGCATGTGTATAGACTACGGAGCTCTCAATATAAATACCATCAAGAACGGATATCCTATCCCAAGGATAGATGAACTGGTGGATGAACTTTATGGACCTAAATAATTTTCGGAGATTGACCTTTGCTCTAGCTATCACCAAATTCAGACGAGGGAGGATATTCAGAAGACAACATTTCGGTGTCATTATGGGCACTTTGAATTTCTAGTCATGTATTTTGGCTTGAGTAATGCATCGACCACCTTCTAGTCCTATATGAACAAAATATTCTGTATTTTTGTCATAGTATTCTTTGATGATATTCTAATTTATAGTAGGACTTAGGATGAAAATCTGCACCATTTGGACACAGTACTAACTATATTGGTTGATCAATCCTTTTATGCTAAATTGTCCAAATGTGAGTTCGGGCTGACTGAGATCCCATATCTTGGTCATATGATCGGTCAAGAAGGAGTTAAGGTTCATATGGAGAAGATTAAGGCCATCATGGATTGGCCAAGTCCAAAGAATATCACAAAGTTGAGAGGGTTTATTGGGTTTTGTACTTACTATCGAAAGTTTGTCAGAGGGTTCTCCAAGTTGGGGGGATTTGTATGTTCAAAAGAAGAGGATCAATCATTCTAGAGGATGAAAGAGGTAATGAGTAGCTTTCTTGTTCTTGCACTACCAGTTTTTTCACAACCCTTTGTTCTTGATTATGATGCATCAGGGGAAGGAATTGGGGTTGTCTTAATGCAAAACAAACACCCAACTGCCTTTGGGAGTAGAAATTTGCAGCATCGTGAAAGGATTTATTCAATACATGATAAAGAGATGTTGGCTATAATGCATGCACTAGTTAAGTTCATACAATATTTGGTAGGGAGCATATTTGTCATCAAAACTAACCATAATAGCCTAAAGCATTTTTTGTCATAAAAGGAACTCAATGATAGGCAACAGAAGTGGACGAGTAAAATCCAATATTTTGGATTTGACCTTGAATATAAGAAGGGGAAGTCTAATGTGGTTGTTGATGCTCTTTCTAGAAATGAAATTTTAGTAGTGTTGGAAATCCAGGATGATGGAAAACACAACTAGTCGTAGGATATTCAAAGAATCAATTTGCATGTGATTTACTTGATGAGACGATACATAATGATACTTATAAGATCCTTAATGACATAATCTATCATAAGGATAGAATTTACTTGGTCCCGGAATCCACCTTGAAGAATAAAATCCTAGAGGTTGTTCATGATGCGCCCTATTGGGACATCCGGGGTTATTGAAGACATACCCAAAGGTGAGGGAAATGTTCTCTTGGAAGGGCAGTAAGAATCAAGTGATGGATTATGTCATAGAATGTGTGGAATGTTAAAAAAACAAAGTGGAGCATACACCCCCTAGTTGGTCTCCTATAACATCTTCCCATTCCAAAGCATAAATGGGAAAGTGTGTCAAAGGATTTCATCATTGGTCTACCCAAGATCCAAGGTAAAGACTATATTTTGGTTGTGGTTGATAGGATGAACAAATTTGAACATTTTTTGGATGTTACAACCTATATTGCAGCCATCCAAGTGGCAGAACTTTTCATCTAAGAAGTCTTCAAATTCCATGGCATTCCCAAGTCTATCATAAGTGATAGAATTAACAAACTCACTAGAAACTTCTGGAAATACATGTTCATATTAGTGGGGACAAGATTGGACATGATTAAAATATACCACCCATAGATTAATGGTCAAACATAGAGGGTGAACCATAGGCTTGAAGGGTACCTCATAAACTATGTCACTAAACAACAAAAGACATGGACTACTTGGCTACACCTCGGAAAAATCTAGTATAATACTACTTTTAATATATCCATTGGAATGGCACCATTCAAAGCATTATATGGATATTATGCCCCCGCATTTGAAAAACCGATATTTGGTGACTGCAAGATATAGAAGGCAAAGGATTGGATTCAAGAGAGATAAGACATACTCAAAACCCTTAAAGACAATTTGCAAATGGCACAAAACCAACAAAAGGTGAATGCAGACAAGCATAGAATGTAGAGGACCTTCCAAGAAAATGATTTAGTTTACTTAAGGGTGTATCCATATAGGCAATCCTCATTGAAGTCAAAGGGACTTGAGAAGTTGCATCCAAGATCCTATGGTCCATACAAAATTTTGAAGAAGATAGATGAAGTGGCTTATGAGCTAGAATTGCCTCCAGAAAGCAGAATCCATAATGTATTCCATGTCTCTTGTATAAAAAGGGCAGTGGGGAAAGAAGATATGGTATCAAAGGATTTACCTCCACTTGATGATGAGGGGCATTTAGCGTTGGTTCTAGAGAATATTTTGCAAATTAGAGAAAGAAGTTCGAGGACCAGAATCATCAAAGAGTACTTGGTACAATGGGAAGGATTTCCTAGTGAGGATGCAAATTGGGAAGGAGAGTAGATCTTACAGCATAGAAGTTTGAAATTGCTTGGGGACAAGCAATATTGGGAAGGGAGGACTTTCATGTCCCTTCCTTAGAGTTTCTTGACCAAGTCCTAGTTCATTAAATTCCTAGGGGTGAAAAAGAAAAATTATTAAAATAGGATTAAATTTTATATAGTCCTAAGTTTATTTTATTTTGTTTTATTATTCTCCATAAATAAACTTGCTTGGATAATGTGAAGTCAAGTGGCTAGGTGGGCGCACCGTGACAAATGGAAAGTTGCATAAAAATAAATGAAAGCTAGGAAGAGGGTGCACCTAGGAAAAATCAGACAAAGCAAGGAAAGTTTGACATGTGGGCAGAAAATCAGGATAAAGTAGGCAAATCTAGAAAATCAATATAAAAGAAAGCAAGTCCAGAAAAGAAGGAAAGCAGGACAAAAGCAACAAGGTAGGAAAATAAGGAAAGTCTGACACAAAGCAAAGGAAAAAGTAGGCTCTTTCCCCATCCAACTCATGAGGGTGCATTATTTAAGGAGGCTTGCACATGAAGCAAACTAATACATAAAATAATTCTATAGTGCAATGTTCATGTCTTTTTTTCATTTCACCATTTGAATTTGAGAGCTTAGCTTCTCAATCTTAGGGAGATGTGACCCTAGACATAGTCAGGAGGTGTGCCCTGGTTGATTTCTCTACCATGAATGAGTATTGATGGCCTCCAACCATTAATGAGAGTCGTTTGAGGATTATTCTATCAGATCTAGGCTGGTCTAGTTCTTGAAGAAGTATCGGATTCAAATCTTCAAGTTCTTTAGTGATCATGATCTCCATTTACATTGTACTGGTGTATTTTTGTAAAGGATGTTTTGTAAGCCATCTCTGAGATTTATATAAACCTCCACTAGTTCTCTTGTTGTAATTGATCCTCTCTCCAAATTCTATGACACTCAAATTCTATGATAGTCTGGATCATATCGATTAAGTTTCATATGAGTTTATTTGACCTTATCTAGTTTTCAACATAAAATTGACTAGTTTTACAATTTCAAGCATAAGTCATACATACTTTCATAATTTATCTTCATTTATATTCTGATATCTTCTCAACACTCTGGTGTATAGGTTCTATGCACAAATACATGGGTTTGGTACCCTATTCTACGGTTTTGGAAGCCAATAAATCAATTCCTACAAGTAGTCCTCAAAGCTAGTTTGACTAGTACGAACCGTATAACTTCCAATCATGATCCAGACCTACACAAACTAGTTTTTACTGGTTAATGACACCATATCAAAGTTTTTTAAACTTTCTAAAGTGAATTTCCTACCCACTGGTCTATGGGAAGTGAAATAGTGAAGGTTTTAGTTTGCATATGTTGGGAACCCCAGGAACCTAGAAGTAGACTTCAGCCTCGCTAATGCTCAAAACCTAAATTGAAACAACACATTTTGCATCAGAACCTAAGCTTTCATGACCATTTCCCTTCCTTGGTTGATCCTCCTTACCTAGATTTTGAACCTTTACTCAGTTAAAAATCCTTACTCCAATAGATTGTTTAAAAAAAATTCTTGTAGGAAGGAATTAATGACCAATCAAATATGATTGGATCATTACACTTCTCCACACAGTCTAAGATTGTCTATAATGTTTATAACATGCTTTTTAGGAGGATAAATGGAACTTCCCTAAAGCATTTTTTATGGAGGTTAGTGACTTTGATTCCCAAAAGTGTAGGGGTAAGTTTAAAGATATATCCCATGCTAAGGTTGAAGTTAATTTGGAGGGGTTTAATAAGGGATACTAAGGCCTCATGCACAAGCATGCATGGCCCATAAACCGTTCTATAAAGTGGATAATGTTATTTTTTGTCTTTAAGTCCTATACTATGAAGAACCTAATAACACACATGCAAATGCATGTTTCCCTGTGAAGAAGAGGTTTATAGACCTTAGGAACCTGCTTATGAAGATGCAGGAGCCAAGGATGCCTATTGAAGTGATCAATCAACCCATGACCGTTGAGGATAATAAAAAATAATCAACAACTCATTCTCTAAGGAGATCGATGGAGATGAAGTTGAAGTTTTAATTATGAAGTGGCCCTCAGTCAAAGAGGGGTCCATTTAGCCAAAAGGGGCAAAACTTGTTTGAAGAATTTAGTTAATCTTAGTGGAAGAGGGGAAAAAACAAATGAAATAAGTAATGTGATAACCACACCCTCCAATCCTATAGATGCTACTACAAGGATCTTTACTCCAACAATAGCTCCCAAGATAGTAATAGACATGATGTAAAGAGGGATCAAAGTATCTAGAGGTGGCTAGGGCGAATCCCTAACCCTAATAATAAATTATCCAAACAGAGAAACAAAAATAATAAGTTACATATGATTGTAACTACCTCTAGATTTAGTGCATTATTCCAGCACAACAAGTGGTTATTTGTTATGATGATTACCAACTCTAGCATAATGACAACATTTCTTGGTTGTTAAACATATAAATTCTTTAAAGAAAGTAATTGTTGCATAAGCATTTGGATCATATATTAACATGCACTAAACTTGTATTTTGAGTTCTAGTTGCCTCGAAGCAAATGAACTCAAGGAAGACTATGTATGAGTAGAATAGTTGGAAATCCATATCATGACTCACTCATAAAAGTGCAAGAAGTTATTCCTTCCAATGCACGAGACAAGTATAAAAATTAACAAATTTAAGTGACAAGCCACACAAGCATGGAAAACTTGGTTTTTCCATAAGCTATCTTCTTTTTTGAACAACTTGCATAATATTAGTGAAGAGTAAATGGAATTCACTGAGTGTGTGGCTTTGGAAACTATTAAAATATATATTTCATATCTTGACCCTTGTACTTCTAACATAATCACAACAATGAGATAAAACAACCCAAAACATTAGTTGGAGAAAGAAGGTGGCACTAGATAACAAAAACACAAGACATTGCTACAACTTTGTTCATGAGAGCGTAGTGATATCTTCCTTCCAATTCACTAGACAAGAATAAAAACAAACAACTTTCAGTAATGAACCACACAAACAAGGACAAATTGGTGCACCATAGGCTATCTCCTTTGAACAACTTCCATAGCATTAAAGAGGAGTAAATAGAATTCATAGAGAGGTGCATGGCTATGTCGATGATTAAAAATATATATTCCATACCATGAACCTTGAACTTTTAACATAATCATGACAACGGGATACACTAGCTCAAGAAAGAAGCTGACGCCAAATAACAAAAACACATGATACTACCGTAACTTTTCTCAAAAGGTGTAAGGAGGTGTTTCTTCCAACGCATGAGACATGCATAAAAATGAATAAATTTAAGTGATATCCATACAAACAAAGAAAACTTGGTTGTGACACATGATATCTCATGCTTTGAACAACTTACATAATTTTAGAGAGGAATAAATGGAATTCATAGAGAATAGTGTGGTTATGAGAACTATAAAAATATAGTTCATACTATGAACCTTGAACTTCTAACATAATCCCAACAATTCGAATGCGATCATACTAGAGTTAATGCATCATTGAAACTTTGTAGTTAAGCATGATTGGGCTAGAGCAGTACTGGTATGGGTGTCCTCCCTGGAAGTCCTAGTGTTGCACCCTCTGCCCCCTTTTTAGCCCCGAGGGGTAGCTCAATTGGTTGGAGTATGAGTCAAAAGACCGTTGATATTAAGGTCGAAGGTTCAATTCTTATGATCCAACTCTCTGAATCCTTCAGAGTTAAGCTCCCAAAATTGAAACCAATAAGATGAATCCCTTTTAAATGAGCCCCTTAAAATTGTTGCTATAAATATACAAACCCCAACCACAATTACCAAATTATAAGCCACGTGAAAAAAACATAATCCCAACAAAATGATAAAACAGCCTAAAACATTAATTAAAAAAAATGCGATATTAAAAAACAAAAACAAAATAGTAAAAAACATAAAAATTAAATACGATTTTCTTACATAAAGATACATACATGTCTTCATGTTGTCCCTCGATTTGCCTACCTTTATGGACATTACTCTTTTATCAACCTTATTTTAACTTCCCCTAAATATAAAAATAAAAGAAGTTCATTTTTTCCAAAATTAAAACATTGTCATCTTTCTTTTTCAACATAATTTTGTAGTTACAGGTGAGACCAAAATGGGGCTTTCTTTTCTCACATAATTTTTAATTACAAGTGAGACAAGAATGTCTTTTAATTACACTACCTATATAACATAAGAATGTCTTGTACGACTCACATATATATAATAAAAAATATATTTAAAAAGAATGGCTTTCATGTATAATTCACATTAAGGTCAACACCACACTAATGTAGGCCTTATGGATGAGGTAAATCTTACGTGGTTGGACAAGTTAAAACCAGCAACCTTGTCAAATAAAAAATGATTTACACGATAAACATAATAATTAGCATATCTCGAAGCATGGGAAATGAAAAGTTGAAGAGAACTTCAATATGTTGCAAAATGAGAGAAAGTTGTGTGTATGTACATAATATAATATTATGTGTTGAAAGCAAGTTTAGCTAATTTATGATAAACATAGTAGTCGATGAAATTGAAAAGAAACTTTATTACAAATACCAAAAAACAATAAATAAAAACACATGTAATTGATGGCAAGTAAAATTAAATGCGCATTAATTTGTCATACCAGAAAGTATACATATGTGAGTGAAATAATAAAAGGCTAGGTAGTGATCAAGTTTGACTTTAATTATATTGGAAATCAACATTGGTATTTTCTTTTTGTAGGGAGAGTGCAGGGATTGAGGGTTGCAATTTTAAGTGTGAAAGGGACAAAGAATGAAGGCGTGCCTCTTCCTTTTTTTGAAGTCATACATATGAAGTGTCTTAGATCTTTGCATACCATTCTAAGGAGAACGATAGTGCAATTCACATTCCTTCTAATGTTTCAATGCATGGCATTGCTATGAAGGCCAATCCTTGACATTCATTGTTACCAATTTCAATGGTTTGCCTTGTTAATGTCAATCCTTGGTTTTTATGGATAGTCAATTCCCAAGTGATCTTGAGGGAGTTTGGTTTCTTGCTACTACAATTTATGGGTGGAATTAGTATGTGCTTTTGTTGAGATTGGTCCCATGGAGGCCCAATGTAACTATTAGATGTGGGGACAACATAGGGTAGTAACTTAGGAGAGATAGATCCAAGTGTGTCTATAATTTGCATGACCACTATGCATGCACCATTTACTAATCTTGATTAGACCCATAATATGTAGGATAACATTACTCTCTTCCCTTAACATAAGAATATTTGTTTTTCTAGTTGATGGTCATCATCTTACTGTGCATTTGAACCATTGGAAAAAAATTGTGATAGATCATGCAACATGCATAGCCAATGCTTGGAGCATATATTTTTTATTATTCTTTGCAAGATTGCCCATGAGTTGTAAATCGGATTCTAGTGATGGAAAACACGAAAATGTCAAAATCAACATCATCAAATTAGAAATGCAATTTTATTAAACATTGCAGGATTAAATTCTAATGATGACAAACAAGAAAATGTCAAGATTGTAAAAATATATATTTTATATTTTAGTGTGAGATGTATACCTGAGTATAGTTAAAAATGTTTTGATTTCCAATATGACAGAGCTCCCCTTTCATATTCTTAACATATGTGTCTTCGAATTGTTTTAATGACATCAAAATCTCACTATACACAATTAATATCTTATATTGATTAATAGAAGTAGTCCATAAAAACATATAAGGCCCAAATATACCATGATCCTTATTCAAATGAAAGAAATAACAAATAACAAGAGAGTGGTTCTTCCGACTAGTTACATCATGGTGTATTGGTTGCAATGTGAATATGCTTGTTTTCAAAAAATGACTATTATTAACTTTCCACATATTTTCCTAAAAATGATCATAGCATGGGTAGAATTGATTTTGTGATGCAAGTATTCAATTAAACAATTAGTTTTTATCAAATAAGAATGTGTTACCATGTGAAATTGAGTTTAAGAGGTAGAGAAATTTATGTCATAGAAAAAATACATTTATCTTTTTACATAAACAAAATTTTCAATATACCATGATCCTTATGTCACTATTTCATGATGTAGATTTACATGTGTAAATTTAAAAATATAGTGTGTATTCCACAAGATAAAAAAAAATTATTTAATAAGCATTATAATAATAATAATTTATTTATTCAAACATAAAATTTAATATCTTAATATTTCATATTTTAATACAAATTACATTTAAAATTTTAAAATTCAAACTCTACTCTAAATGATAATAAATGCTTATTTGATAGAAATTAAATACTTCATCAAAAACATTTGTTTATTTTTTTTGGTAAATATTTAAATTTACAAAGTTAAGTTTTCCATTAAACCTCTTGCCTAGGCGCGCACACACATATATTTTTTTAATAAACAAGTTGTTTCTTAGTTAATAAAATGTAAAGTGTTCATTTCTTTTTCCACCTCTTTATTAATCGCATATCTTTCACTGATAATGTAAAGGATTCACAATAATCATTAAGGTGGTGAAATTATTTTGCACGGTACACCGACACTCACTTAAGCTGAGAGTTACAGCATGAATTTAGTAATTTATGTGCATTTGATGCAACAAAACATGTTGTGTGAATGGGCATGGGCCATTGAACTTTTAATTTCTGAGAATTACTGCATGAGTTTAGTAATTTATATTCATTTATTGTAACAGAACATGCTGTGTGAATGGGCCTATGAACTTTTTATTTAAGCAAGACCAGCTCAGCCACGACCACGGTTTTGTTTAATCGAGAGTACCTATACACAAAAAATATAAATATCGCCATCATCTGAGTGGGCTCACATGATCTGACAATTTATTCCTACATTTACTTAAATGATTTTATTTATGTTGTGTATTACTTCTTCTACAACTGGTTTGTAATTTATTTATTGTTTTAATTTTAATGTCCATATACTTTCCATCACGAACTACCTACCCACATGGAAGTTTAGAAAATAATCCAGAATTTCGTTATTCTCAAGCCATAATACCAACAATTTGAAGTGGGCATGAGAGTTTTGATTGGTCAGAACTCTTAAGACCCAAAAGTTTGAAGTAGGTCTCAATAAAAACTGAAATCTTTGAAGTGGGTGTCAGGGTTTTGTGTGGATTGAAAAGTGAAGGCTTCAACTAGGATAATCTATGTTTTGGGTGGTGTGGATTAATGACCCCAAAACCTGAGAAATTCGCTAATAGGTGATTTAAGTACATTGTTGAAACTGAATGGTAAAATTGATTTTTACATTATGAAAGCTTGTGTGGGTGTTGGTGTTCAATCTCGAGTTTTTGGAGGAGCTGAGTTGGTTGTTTTGTATTGATTCAATGGCATTTGGATGTGTAATGAATATGGAATTTTGGGAGAACTAAGTGGGTTGTTTTGTATTGGTTGGTTCAGAAGGTATTTGAATCAGTTAACGTTAAGGTAATAATTTATTTAGGATTTATTCAATAGGTATTTGGAATAGTCAATCCTGATTTGAGTTTGGTTTGGGAATTTTGGCTACCCAAATCGTCTTTCTAGATTAATGAACTAGGCATTGAAACAATTGATGTCGATATTATTTCAGTTTTGAGATTTTCATACCTACAACAGTTTTCTTTTTAAATTAATGAACTTGGTGTTGTAATCGGTCTTGATATGTTTTGGGTTTTAATATTTTGACAAACTTAAACAGATTGTTTTGGATCAATGAAATGGATGTTGAAATAATCACGCTCCTAATATGAGCTAGGTTTTCATATTTGGTAGAATGTTACACCGTATCTGAGTGTAATTAGTAATGTTACACCGTATCCGAGTGTAATTAGCTATCATGTATTGGGGTTAAGGAGGAAGATGTTCCATCTTCATAATAATAATGTATAAATATATAATAATTGAATGGATGCTGATTACAATGGATATGGTCACCTTAAATATGGCTTGGCCATTAAGTATTGAAGAGACATTCCTCTTCATAACTAGATTTAATAATTAATTACTATTGCTAATGGTTATAACCTATTTATTTATTATTTTATTGTTGTAACATTGCCTTCCCCTTAGGAAATCTTTGTCTTCAAATCTTAGATTATTGTTGTCATCTTTTCATTCTCGTTTTGTGTTGAAACAACATCATTAATTCCTTTATGTCTTTTGTTTTAGAACTTGTATTAGGTATGCGCTTGGTCTTTACACAATAGTTTGTCAATTTCCCTTCATTTGTAACTTGAATTTGTACTCCATTATGTTCATTATTATTGTCCCATTTTCCATGTACATGAATACGAGGAATATCTTTGTCACTGACCATATCAAGCTTTGTTTTAGAAATCGTTTGTCCCACGATACTTAGGATGTCATCATGTAATGTTTCATTTTTATTATCCTTAAAAGTTATCTAGAGAAGTGACGTTTCTTGAGGCTTCTCACACTTGAAGTCGCCAGATAGTGTTACATTTAGGTTTCTCCAGGGTGGTAAAACAATTAAGGTAGATCTAAGATATCTAATTTCTTTGACTTGGATTCATTTGCATAATGTAGGATCCATGTTTTGTCATTGCATGGATCGTCCTTATTGTCAACAACACTGGCTTGACTCTTATTATGATCTCGGTCGAGCTCATTTTTATTTTTACCAACTATATTATTGGTATTTTGGTCATCTCTAAGATATTTTGTCTCCTTGTCTTGTTTATTGTCTTGATCGAATTTGTTGCTCTCATTTTTGTTGACATACTAGTCCAACATGTCTGAGTTGCTGATATGATTTGTACTAGACCTTAGTTTTTTGTAACAATTCCATTATTGTATTCTGGTTATGTGTCATGATACTCAAGTTTTGTGCCATGGTGCTTATATTATGTATCATCGCACTCATCTTGTCATCTAACTCTTTTTGTTTCTCATTCATGATGTCTAATTTGTCATAAAGTTTTCTTTCTAGTACTAGAACAACTTCTTCTTTGATTTCTTTCTTAAGTGCTTTGTTATTTTTCGTTTCTTCCTTTCAACTTTTTTGGTTAGCGATGAGGGCCTTGAAGTCTTTCTCCAATTTCTCAAGTTTGTCTTNGTTAGGTCCTTTATATATATATATATATATATATATATATATATAATGTATTGTTTCAAAAGATAATAATAAGATTATAATAATATTCCTATTATAATGAGGGATTGTGATTTCAAGGGTTATACTATAATAATATTTATTATTTAGAAATAATAACATTATTATAATAATTGTTTTGTTTTGAACTTGAGTTAGGTTTAGCCTATGGGAGGAGATCATGTGAAGGAGGGAGGGAAGGTGGTGGTGGAGATTGCGAGAGGTAGTCCCAAGGGAAGAGGGAGCAGCAATAGGTAGATAGCGGAGGCGCAATGAGCGAGGAGGGAGGGTTAGTGGGAAAGGCTGAGGGTGGGAAATGAGGAGTATGGGCATGGGCATTGTGCATAAGGGAACACATGAGTGCGCAGGTGGCGTGAATGTTGGAGCGCAGGGATGGAGAGCGTAGAGTGAGGGGCATTTGGCAGTGTTGGAGGAGATGGTAGCGAGGTGTGAGCAGCGGTGGGAAGCAGTGATGATAAGGGCATGAGAAGCAGGTAGCAAGGCCGTGGAGCAGGTGCGAGGTGGAGCATGGACTATGGAGGAGGATGCAGCACTAGGAGAGCGCACTAGGGAAAACGTGGCTCCAAATGGAGTGCTCGTTGCAAAGGAAGATAGTGTGAGCTTAATGAATATGGCAACGTGGAAGAAGAGATGGGGGAGAGATAGGGTGTCGACGTGAAGAGTAGGGTTGAGCAAGTGGAGTGGGAGATTGGTGAGCGAGTGGGGCGAGATAGTAAGGAGAGCATGTGTGAGAGGTTTGGAGGAGTGCATTTGGGAGTTAGGGAGCAGCACAGGCTATTGAAGGGAGTAGTGAGAACGGCGGAAGGGAGTGTGGCAGAGAGGAGGTTATGGATTGGGTGTGGCGTGAATGAGAGAATTGCAGGAAAGAGGGGAGGGAGCAGCGAGGGCATGTGCGTGCGACGGTATGGAAAGTTGGATTGAGGGAAGGGAAGGTAGCGAGAGGATGTGGGAGATAGGCACGCGAGTGGGTAGAGGAGTATGGGTGGAGCGTTGTGAAGGGATATGTAGAGGAGAGTTAGTGCAGGAGGACAATAGGGAGGAGATGAATGGAGCTTGCAGGAGGTGAAGTGTAGGAATAAGAGAGATAAACACATGAGCCGAATCCAAGCTCTAGTGAGTGTGCATGGATGAGGAGCCAACCCGGCTTTAATACCAATGTTACACCATATCTGAGTGTAATTAGCTATCTTGTATCCCGGTTCAGGAGGAAGATGTTCCATCTTCATAATAATAATGTATAAATATATAATAATTGAATGGATGCCTGATTACAATGGATATGGCCGCCTTAAATATGGCTTGGCCATCAAATATTGAAGAGATATTCTTCTTCATAACTATATTTGATAATTAATTACTATTACTAATGGTTAGAACCTATTTATTTACTATTTTATTGTTGTAACACATAAGTTGTTTTTGGGTGATTTGGAAGTTGGGTCATGAGGTTTTGACATAACTAAATAAATTATTTTGGGATTTGTCAAGCAATGTAGTAACTATGGTTTGTTCAAGATTTATTCAGTGGACTCTTATTCAGTATTTATGCAGTAAGAAATCGTCTTATGATTTGGGTTTGGGCTCTTTGGAAGGCCTAAACAACTTGTTATTGATCACTTGAGTGGATACTGGAGTAGTAAATCCTAGTATTTTGGCAGGTTTCTGACTTTTTGGAAGGCTTGTGGAGTTTGTTATATGGAGCAAATGAGGTTTTTGATAGGCTAGAAAGTGGTAGTTTGGGTTGATTCTAAGAAATGTAGTAACTATATCCCACTATAGCGAGGCAATTCCTCTATTTGACTGCCTATATTGATGAAGTGAAGAGAAAGTTACACAATTCGATTGTTTCGAAGCATTATAATGCGTGAAAATGATGGTTTGGGATTGGAGGTCCCTGGAATCCAAAGTGAACATTGACTAGTTCAACCACTTGTGGGTTTTTGTTTTCTTATGGTAGGCTTTGCGTGAATCAAAAGAATCACCTTCGACATTGGTTACATATGTCAAAAATTGTGTAGAGTGCCCATCATGTGATTTCCTTAACCTCTCAAGCATGAACTTTGATAGGGGAATACAAGTTTTCTATTATTGATTCTTAAAGCATTGATGGCTCAAGGTTTAAATAGTTGGAGGGAGAATTGTATATGTTGTTCATGTGATATTCTTCAGCTAGATTCTAATATTATGATATATGGTAAACCTATTACCATTTTAAGAATAAGCTGATTCTCAAAACAACTACCTTCCTACTTTGGTCTATTGGAAAAACATCCAATTATTCATAGCATAAACCATAAATCCTGTGCATTGCAGGAGATCATCACAGTATATAAGTTGGGATCATGTTATATGGCGTTATCCTCTGGTTGGTAGTGTTTTTTCCACACTGTTAAACCCTAAAATTGCATTTTTTTTACGTCTTAGTATTCTCCTATTGTTGGGTCACGGATTTGTCCCTATTTTCATCACCTATCGACATCTATTTCATCCTTATTCTTCCTATTATTACTCATTTATCATTCCATTGTCCATCTATTTGTTGTAATTGCCTGTAAAATACCATATTACTCCCATTGATGCTTTAGTAGTTAATAATTATTGTTTTCCTTTACTTTTGATGAATTGAAGACTATTATACATAATTTTGTTTATGATGGTTTGTGAAGTGATTTTTCATATTAGCAACAACATCACTCATGGTTCAAGTCTCTAAATTTGGCATGCTAGCACACGTCCACATGGAAATTCACAACATGATTTCATTCTTAAGATTGATTATGTGGATTTTTTATATTGAATTCATTCACATGTCCAACATGGCAGCCTCCAGCTCATGATCAAATGACCTCAACCAAAAACGTGTACCAGATAAGAGCACATTGATTTGTGTTTCACTTTGTGGGAAGATGAAGAAGAATATCGAAAATCCGGGACATGGGTTTTGTGCATAACGGCCTCAATTACTTGAATCTCGAGAGAATATCCCACAAAAGCCACGATTTGAGAGATATGAGTGGTTCTTCGAGAGGATATTTTCCTAGATTTGCAATTACGACCAGTTTTCAAATTAGCAAATTTGTTAAAACATATTCCAAGTTGGGGATCCGGTTCCTCATCCTCATGAATTATTTTTATGTATAAATATGTAATACATCTCATGGAGAAGGGGGGAGAGGAGAGAAAGCAATGTTATGATGTAGAATTTCATCCAAACTCTATTGTAATAATTTTATTCTGATAATGCATACTGTCAGTTTCTTAATTCTAGGGTTGTAGACCTTCATTGTGGAGATGTAGCTCTGCTTAGTGGAGGAAGGGCCCTCTTCCCTGAGAAGATGTTGGTAGTGTTGATTGTAGGAGTGTGAATTTGTTTATCATTTAGTTCTTGCTTTCATTCATTGTTAGATTTATTGTTGTTGTTATTCATGTTAATTTATTTTGATAGATCGTTGGCCAACATAGCATTTCTTTCATATTTATGTAATTAGATATTACTTTGTAAGAGTTGATTTTGTTTTTCAATTTACAGTATGGTTTTATGAATAGGTTTAAGGTTTGATTTATTTTCAAGAAGGTGTGATCTAGTTTACAAAGAGTTTTGATTTCATACCAATAGATCAACAATGTCAGGTATAAATTGTGCTTGCATAGATATTGCACAATAGATTTGAAATAAAAGACTTCCCCATGTTGACAATTTATGTTTTGAGGATTTCAATTGTTTATTTAATTAGACAATTAATTCCCCCCAAACATTTTGGCATCATTGTCGGGGAAGTTATAAATGGTACAAAAATGCAGCTAACATTGTTTTGTAGATACATTGTTAAAGTAGAGCATGGTAGATGTGTTCCTGATCCTAAGGTGCAGAGCAGTAAGACGTTGTGAGGAGCTACACATCGTTCGACATCTTGTAACGAGCTCGACCTCATAAGGGTCAGGGCATGTAGGTTGCCTGATTACTTTTCAAATAATTGAATTTGCTTTAAGTGTGGATTTTCTTTTTTTGCATTCAGTTTTATTTCATTCTCAGTTTTTGGTGTGTAATCTTATCATTCCCCTTAGTGGTGTTGTAAACACCACCCATTATACTAACAAGTTGAATGGAACATTTGAAGGAGGAGCCTCAATATAGCACATGAATAATATAATGAAGAGATGGCAGGTAAGAAAGATGTAGAAGTTGTTACCTTTGAATTCCCCATCAGAAATCCAGGAGGAATGGTACAAATGCAAAGCATTCCCCCATCTGTTCTACCAAATTTTCACGGTTTGGAAAACGAAGATCTTGATACATTTTTATTTCAATTCAAAATACTTTGTAGAGCCTATGGTAATTGTGTTAATGATAAAAAGTTGAATGTGTTTCCCCTTACTCTAAAAGGAACAACCCTTCGATGGTTCATGAGCCTCGGTGGGAATTGCATACAAACTTGGGAAGACATGAAATGTGTATGCTTGAAAAGGTACCTAAATTATTCCAGGGTCAATGAACACATCTTCAGAATGACATAAGGAGAATAAGACAGTCTGTGGGACTACATGGAATGCTTTCAATATAACCCTTAAATATCTAAACAAAAAAAACTGGGGAAAGAGACCTTGACAACACTCCTACTTAAAGGAATCCAAGATGAATCTTTAGAAATATTAAATATGATGGCAACATGTGATGTATTTTAGTTAACCTATGATGATATTTGTGATTTAGTTAGAACGTATTTAAGAGGAAACTTCAAGACCGGTAAGAATTCTAAGGAACCTTCCTCTCGATTTTTGAAATCTGCTGCAAAAATAGGAGCTTTAGGAGCTGAAATCGATAATTTATTTGAAAATTTTAATGTTGATATCAATGGTTCACTAAATTCACAATTGGGTGTTTTGCAGGTTAAGGAAAAGCATGAGGAATTTGAAGAAATAGTTTGCTCTAGGTGCTAAAATGAAACATCTTACAATGGATTGTCCTTTGGACAATCTCACAATTTATGGCATATGTGACTTGAAGCATTCCATGTATTGCTGGCCCTCCTTGCCCAGGATGAAAGCATCATATCAAAGATATCTAGGAGTTGCAGCAAATTTATTACAACATCCATGGAAACCATGGCCTACATGTATGGTTCAAAACTCTATCCCTCCATTTCCTTACTCTCATACTCAATCATTGAATACTCCTCCACCATGGCAGCTGTCACAGCCTCAATTTAACTCTTATCTACCATATCCACAAGGTTGGAATGGCCTATCTTATGATCACATGGGCACTCTCCCTCGTGCTGCAACACAACTCAGTCCTCCAAGATCAACCTCACAAACAAATCCTCTACATTGCCCACATCTATCTTCTCATCAAACTCCTTGGTATCCAACACAATTTCCTGTCCAACCCAACCTAACCATAATAAAGCAATATAATATGCTTACAGTGCTGAAATGCAAAACTTTCCTACATTTCCCTCCTGTTCTACCTCACCTACACTGTTGTAAAAAGATTGTGCATGGTTGCAGCAAGTCCACACAAGGCATGAATAGATTATATGTCCAAAATTTGCAGATGGAGTTTCTTCTAGTCATCATCAGCAAGTAGACAAGATCAACAAGCCACACATAATATTTGATGAAGAACAAGGATTAGAACAAAAAACTGAAGGACTTCCAACATCATTGCCTAGATTTGAATCTCTTATGCATTCAAGAATATCAATTCTCTAAAGAGATTCATGATGTAACAACTACGAGAAATCAATGGCACGAGGACTATATTGAAGCTTGGTTTCAATCTACCATTAGTCTGCAAAATCATTCCATACTTCATCAATTCTTGACACCATCATTTCAAGGGAAGTTGATCTCTCATATCCTAGCATTCATAAAGTTATATTTTTCTATTGGGAGTATGAGCATACTTGAGTCATTTCTTCGAAAGTGGCTCCATTGGAATTTCTCCTACACCTGAGAAGAATTTGTTATTTCCAAGTAGTGTAGGACATTGTAAATAAATAAAATAGTGAAGAGAACAATAAGTCTAGTTGTGAAAACTAGTTTACTGGCACCGCTAGACATGAACTTTGCTTGAAGATACGAGTGAGGTAAATTTATTGTTGAAAATGAAAATCATTGGTAAGATACCATTCGATTTTTCACTTAGATCTATGATGCATAAATAGTATCATTTTGCTTGAATAAGAACTCTTGGACACATGATGCAGTAAGAGCCACCCATATTACTAATCTCTATTTTTTAGGAAGTTGGTAAGAGGAAGGAAGCATTGGTGAATGAAGACTCCACCACGGGTAAAGGAGCCAAATGATTATGGAAACCTTCAAGCTTAAAAATTGTGCGATCATCATGGTATGTTTTTAGTTTTCATTTCTATATAACACATCCATAAAAATACACATGCTTCATTTCAACATTATATGATTTTTAAGAGTTGTAGCAGCTGCTGCAACACACTGTGTAAGACGATCTACATGCTCAATGCTTGAAATTTTTTGTATGGGTTTGTGTTCTATTGAAATTTATATCATTAAAAAAATTCACACCTATTTCGGTCACTTTTTGGGAGCCATATTTCATTTATTGGATTTTCTGTGGCATTTTGGCTTGAAAGTTTTACTAAAACACAATAGCGACAATCCATTTTTGGAAGACAAAATGGAATTATTTTTAAAACCTGTTTCATTTCTAAGTATCTCATTGAATCTAGTTTCCATACCAATTTGAATCTTTTAGATTGGGCATCAAACGAAAAAGTTTTGGTCAAAATACTAACGGGGTGTTAAGCATGCAACTTAGGAACAAAGCCCAGACAGACACTTTTTGGATGCCTTATTGGATATATCTTGAAAATCGGTTTCATGGGTATATTACCATATTAATCTAGTTTATATCGCAATTTGAATCACTCAATTTCTATATTGTATGAAAATTTTATGACTAAAATACCTACTGCCTATCACAAATCAACATTTTTAAAACTCGGTTTCTTAGACTATTCATTGGCCTATTTGACCCATGAATTTTTATTGGATTCAAAACTTGTTTCTATAGGATATCCCCACATGAATATACTTTATCATCCAATTTTAATCACATCAATCCATCATCAAACGAAAATTTATTTCTAAAACTGTGACTGTTGGTCTAGACCGAAATTCAAAAAACACCTTGTCCTACAGGTTGTTACTAAGCAGTTTTGACATATCATATTATAGAATTTTTAAAAATGTTTCGAATGGAAATATACCTATAAATTTAATTTCAATTAGATTTGGAATCACTCAAATCAGACGAGGAACGAAGAATTTATGATCGAAACACTGCTAGTGATTCTAATTGGCCATCGCTTTCCCACAGGTATAAATTGAATTTTCTACATTCATTTTGGATATGTTTTATAAGTAATTGCTTGTTATTTTTTTCATAAGTATTGGATGAAGAGAGAGTGATCGCCTCTTTTCTTCCACGATCTCATTTTTACTGTAGGCAAGTGTTAGGCTTTTGTAGGTCCTCACAAGATAGAAGATTAATATATGCATGAGTGAGTTTTGAAGACTTTTTCTTAAATTTGCAAATGGATTGAGAATGACAATTGAGGAATTTATTGTTAATGTAATTGTAATTTCAGAAGATATTCACTTGTATATTTCATATTGTATTTCATTGTGCCTTCACGGAGATGTTTGTTCCTCCGATCGGGAGAGTCATTAATGTAATTAAGTCATGTAAAGTCATTGAGGGTAACCCTCAATTGTATGTTAGGGCATTAGACCCCTCAATTAAATTATATTAGGGTTATTAGACTCTCCTAGAGAAGTCGGCCCTGTAGGGAAAATGTCAAGTGGAAAAAGGTATAAATAGAGAGTGTGACTCTCTATTTTAACACACACACTCACTCATCAATAACGCATGAGAGAGAAAAGACTAGCTCGCACAAGTGAGAAAGAGAGCAGTTATCGAAGATCATCTTTATACTTTTGGGTTTTAATTTTTCTACTGGTTCTCATTCTATCTCCGACAAAGTTACGGGGTTTTCTCCTTTGTGGTTTCCCCAAGGAAAATATTTGTGTCTCTTGCCTCTTATGATTATTTTTTTGGATGTTATTCTCTCATATAAGATCCTAGATCATATTGATTAAATTGCAAAAAACTAACATGGTATCAGAGCTAACCTGAGAAGAAGACACTGTGCACCTGCAGAAGCTAGGGATTCTTAATTTTTGGGTTTCTCTCCACAGATCATTAACAAAAGGAGACTAGGCTAACTCTCCAAAGGAAGGCACATCTTTGTGTTGAAACATAATTGGATTTTGAGCATTTTCAGTTTGGGCCTGTCACTACTGTGGGAAATTAGGGCTTTTCACATAAGTGGAATTTTTGAGTGATCCCAACATAGGATTGTTCTCCTCCTCAAAATCGAAATTTAGATACCAAGATCGAAATTTTTGGTTGGGTAATTTGACCCTGAACCAGAAAACCAACACTACAGAAGATCAGCTCCAGATCCAGCTTGGGCATCTCAAAGTGGTAGGATCTAAATATTTTGTATTTCCATTTGGGGTTCTCATTAAAGATGTCTCACCACACCAAGATTGAGGATAAGCTTGAAGGAGCTTATAACTTCCGAGCATAGAAGTATAGGATTTCACTTCTTCTTGAAGAAAATGAGTTGGACACCTACATAAGTGAAGAGGTTTCAGATCTAGAGGGAGATGAGGCTAAAGCCTTACACAAGAAGAAATTGGTCAATTCCAAGAGGATTATTGTTGATTCTATCAAGGATCACCTTATACCATGTGTGTCTTCCTTAAAGACACATAAAGAGATGTTTGATTTCTTTACCAAGCTATTTGAAGGAAAGAATATAAATCGGAAGATGACTTTACGAAATTAGTTGAAGGATGTAAAGATCCAGAATGCAGAGACCATACAATCATACTTTACAAGGGTCTCTCAAATCAAAGAACAACTTGAAGCCATGGGATAAGACGTGGAGAATGGAGAAGTTGTGATGACCACCTTGAATGGTCTCCCTAGGTCATGGGACTCCTTTATTCAAGGAATTTGAGCTAGAAGAAAGTTAATCACTTTCAGTAGGTTGTGGGAGGAATGCTAACAAGAAGAAGCTCGAATCATAGCTCGAGAAGAAAAGATGGGAAATGAAGATCAAGCTCTCACAACACACACTGAGAATAACAAAAAGGAGTACTCTCATCACAGGAAAGGAACACATCATCACCAGAATCATAAAGATAACCCTAGAAGACCCAGGAGAGATATATCTAATGTCAGATGATATACATGTGATGAGAAGGGACACTTCTCCAGAGATTTTCCTATAAATAAAGGTGGCTTTCACAAGTAGAAGAGCAACAAAAGAAGACATCATGCTCACACTACAGAGGAGGATGAACCTCCCAGGAAGAGAGCCAGAGAAGAAAGTGAATATTTTTCAAGAGATGAAGAGTATGTTTTGATTTCTGCCCTCACAGGAAGTATTACACATGGAAGCAATGATTGGCTCATAGATAGTGGGGCTTCCGACCATGTGACAGGGTTCAAGGAATCCTTCATGAACCTATCCGAACATGAGTCACCCCACAAGATGAAACTTGGGGATGACTATCAGTGTCCTATACAAGAAAGTGGTGAAGCCTCCTATAAGCTAGACTATGGAAAGTCTATGAAGATTAAAGATGTCTTGTTTGTACAAGGACTAAAGAAGAATATTCTCTCCATATCTACACTGTGTGCAAAAGGTATGAGGGTTTCATTTGTAGATGGCCAAGTTCTTATGTTGCCAAAGGGAAATACCATAGATGATGCAGTAGTGATTGGAGAGCAAGAGGGAGGCTTATACAAATTAAAGGACCAACTAGAACAAGCTTTGGTCCATGACTTAGTAGAACCAAGTGAACTTTGGCATGGAAGGCTTGCACATGTGCCCTATAGGGCACTACCACTTGCAAGCAAAGACGTTGAAGGTATTCTAGAAATCTAGGCAAAGAATGAAGGCGTTTGCAAAGGATGTGCAAAGGGAAAGAACACAAAGAAGACATTTCCAAGTAGCGAGAGCAAGGAAAAGGAATCTTGGAAATCATCCACTCCGATGTATGTGGTCCTATGTCAACCAGTTCATTAAGTGGGTATGTATATTATGTTTCCTTCTTGATGATTTTTCTAGGAAGACATGGATATATTTCTTGAAGATCAAGGATGAAGTACATAGTAAGTTCAAGGGATTCAAAGCCTTGATCAAGAACCGCACAGAGAAGAAAATCAATATCTTTCTATCAAACAATGGCAAAGAATTCACATAAGAAGACTTCAAGAAATTATGCAGAGATTCAGGGGTTAAGAGGGAGTTGACCACTCCATATAATTCACAACATAATGGAGTTGCAAGAAGAATATAACAATTATGGAAGCAGCCCGAGCAATGCTTCATGATCAGGATCTTCCTATGCATCCATGGGCAGAATCTGCAAGAACAGTTGTGTATGTACATAATCATACTCCACACAGAGTACTGGAAAACAAGACATCGGAGGAAACTTTCTCTGGCGAGAAACCAAAAGCCATACATCTCAGAATTTTTGGCTACCTAGTGTACATACACATTCCAAAGGAGAAAAGAACGAAGTTAGACCCTTCAGGAAATAAGGGCATATTTGTGGGATATAGTGAAAACTCGAAGGCCTACATAATATACTTTCCAGGGTACAAGAAGATCGATATCAATAGGGACATGACTTTTGACGAAGACTTGGCTTACAACAAATCTAGAAAACTACCTATTGAAGACATTGAAGAACCAGAAGTACCCAGGATCGGAGATACAACAATGAATGAAGCAACTACAGAAGAAGATTGAGAAATAGAAGAACCTCGGGAACCTGTAGATCCACCCCATGAGAAGAATTCTTACAAGAGGAAACCAACATGGGTACGATATTTTATCCTATATCTAGAGAGATATGGTGCTCCAGAAGGAATACACAGAGAAAGGAAGAGACCTAGGTCATACTCCGGTTATGTGGCCCTGTTGTGCGACATCATTAACAAGGAACCTTCCAGCTCTGAGGAAGCACCAGAAAAGAAAGAATGGAAGGATGCCATGATCAAGGAATACCAATCGATCATGAAGAATGATGTCTGGGATGTGGTCCCGAGACTAGAAGGGAAGTCTGTTGTGACCTCCAAGTGGATCTAAAATATCAAGCATGTTGTAGATGGCAACATAAAGAAATATAAAGCAAGATTTGTGGCACGTGGCTTCTCCCAAAATCAAGGGATAGATTATGAGGAGACTTTTGCACCTATAGCCAAATACACTTCCATCAGAATATTGCTTCCTCTGGCCACAGTGATGAAATGGAAGATACACCAAATGAATGTCAAGACAACGTTCTTGAATGGTATAGTGGAAGAGGAAGTGTATGTGGAGCAGCCACTCGGTTTTGAGACACATGATAGGGAGACTCATGTGTGCAAATTGAAGAAGGCCTTGTATGGTTTGAAACAGGCACCCAGGATGTGGTATGACAAGATTGACAGCTTCTTGACTTGTTTGGGCTTTACCAAGAGTAAAGCAAATTCCAATCTTTACTACAAGGTTGAGGAAGGGAACCTAGTGATACTTCTACTGTATGTAGATTACCTGTTTGTGACAGGTGAGGGTGTGTTGAGATGAAGGACTTGGGTATGATGCACTACTTTATAGGCATGGAGGTGTGGTAGAGTGTGGATGGAATCTTCCTTGGACAAGGAAAGTATGCAATGGATATCTTGAATAGGTTCGGGATGATGGACTACAAGGACATGGCCACATCTATGGCATCGAACCTGAAGCTATTGAGTGATGCTTCATCAGAGTCGGTTGATGCCATGATGTATCGTCAAATGATTGGATCCTTGATTTACCTGACGGATACGAGACTAGATATTCGTTTTTTTGTGAACACATTGAGCTAGTTCATGACGGATCCAATACATGTTCACCTGATTGCCACAAAGTATATTCTAAGGTACCTGAAGGGTACAATTGATTATGGGCTCAAGTTTGATGCGAATCAGAAGATTAACCTAGAGGGTTATGTGGATTCAGATTGGGCAGGCAGTTCCATTGATAGGAAGAACACTTGGAGGTGTTGCTTCAGTATGGGATCAGGTGTGATCTCTTGGTTTAACAGACAGCAGTCCTGCGTGGAACTAAGTACATCCAAAGTAGAGTATGTCACAGCTTGTTCGGCTAGTTGTGAGGCAGTATGGCTAAAGAAGCTACTGTCTAATTTGTTTGATCTCCAGTTGGATGCTTCTTGTATATATTGCGACAACCAGAGTTGTGTGAAGTTGTCTAAGAACCCAATGCTCCATGACAAGTCGAAGCATATCGAGATCAAGTATCACTATATCAAGTATATGGTGCAGAAAGGAGAAGTGAAGCTCCAGTGTGTTACGACAGACAAGCAGATAGCCGATGTATTGACCAAGCCACTAGCCATAGTGAAGTTTGAATACTTCAGAGGGAAGCTTGGTGTGCTTCAGATCAAGTTTCCTTCCAAGGGGAAGTGATGAGTTCGGAAGACGCAGATACACATGGGCTTTTATGACATGGTGGTAGGTTGGTCTTCCCATGGTCATTGATGTAATTGCCGGGCTTTTCCGACATGGTGGTAAGTTGGTCCTCCCATGGTCGTTGATGTAATTGCTGAGCTTTTCCAACACGGTGGCAGGTTAGTCCTCCCATGGTTGTTGATGTAATTCCTGAATCTTTTCCGACATGGTGCTAGGTTAGTCCTCCCATGGTTGTTGATGTAATTATTGAGCCTTTCCTAGATGGTGCTAGGTTTGTCCTCCCATGTCGGTGGATGTAAGTGCTATGTTATGTGTATCTAGGTTGTGCTTCGTGTGACGATGAGATGATCTGAAGATGATGAGGTAATAGTAGGATCTTACAGGTTTTGCAAGAGGCATATAATAAGTCCTGAGATGTATCTACTTGATGTCTTGCTTGCATAGATGATGAAGACCTACATGGAGGCTAGGCCTACATCCAACATGAAAAAGGGTTGGCTCTGTAGAACTTACTATGACAAGTAGATTTGAGAGATAGCACCATTTGTTCGAGATGATAACAACAACAACAATAATGACAACAACGATCTGGCTTTGATGATGATCCAACAACAAAGACTTGTGCCGATGAACTGTGTCAAGAGAATACCTTCCTAGTTAAGAGGGAGTGTTAATGTAATTGTAATTTCAGAAGATATTCACTTGTATATTTCATATTGTATTTCATTGTACCCCGACGGAGATGTTTGTTCCTCCAACCGAGAGAGTCATTAATGTAATAAAGTCATGTAAAGTCATTGAGGGTAACCCTCCATTGTATGTTGGGGCATTAGACCCCTCAGTTAAGTTATATTAGGGTTATTAGACTCTCATAGAGAAGACATCCCTGTACGGAAAATGTCAAGTGGAAAAAGGTATAAATAGAGAGCGTGACTCTCTATTTTAACGCACACACTCACTCATAAATAGCGCATGAGAGAGAGAAGACTAGATCGCACAAGTGAGAGAGAGAGCAGCTATCGAAGATCATATTTATACTTTTGGGTTTTACTTCTTCTACTGATGCTTATTCTATCTCTGAGGAAGCTACGAAGTTTTCTCCTTTATGGTTTCCCTGAGGAAAATATTTGTGTCTCTTGTCTCTTATGATTATTGTTGTGCATGTTATTCTCTCAAATAAGATCCTAGATCATATTGAATAAATTATGAAAAACTAACATTTATATGTAAACCATATGAAGACCAATGTTCCATAATTCAAGTTCCATTGCTACATGACTTGCTACTAAAGAAGCCTCCCAAAAGACCTTTCGTCCACCATGCTCATTCACCAACACCATGTTATGCCCATACATTTCCTTCTTGCCTCCACTATTCCATCACTTCCATGACCTTCTTCTCCATTTCGTCACTCCCATACTATGCACTCCACTCACACCTAACCCATGAATAATGTCTCTCGGCTCTCTTGCATGTTGAGTTACCTCCTTGTTCTTTTCATTTACCAATAAAGCCTACTTGTTCGCGAAATTATTTCATCTCTAGTTCTTCACAATCATTTGTTTTGTACTCATATTGCATGATGTGGAATTCATTAAGGTCCACCTTCAAATGTTCTTGTCACATTGACCTTAACACACTATCTGGGCAACAAGACTTGAGTTATGTATAGTACCTCGGAATTTTACATGCATCAATGGTAAATTTTCTTGTTGGTGACCAAGGGAATACATCAATGTCTCTTGTTTGTCATATCTTGCAGGTGACTTGACTTCAACACATACATTCATACCTGACAGGTTATACTATTGTACCTTGATAGCTCATTATCATCACTAGTGAGTTGTCTCGCGTTGGTTAACAATTTTCATTATTAATGATTGGTAATCCAACGGAGTTTTTTCCACGTTCAACTTCAAGAACTTTCATTCACATGGATTAACTTGTACATAAGCGTGGATATTGGATGAAGATTATATATTTTTATTGTTCCAGCAGTTCAGCAGTGTTCTTTTCATTCAGTTGGTAGCATTTGTTTTCAGCAATTAGTAGTCTCAAGATCCACCACTACACTTGCATGACTCTCACCTTCAGCATCATCTACAACATCATTTAGTTCATCTTGCACAGTTCCTCATCATGGATCAGATTGAGCCTTCGTAAGTTTTAGCTTCCAGCTATATCTCTCAGTAGTAGTTAGCAGCTTACATTAGCCCCAACATGCATCAGTACATTCATGTCAACCAAGGATTCCACATAGGTAAAACTTGAGGTTAAATAACATGAGTTTTTTATTTATTTAAGATTTAGGAAAATGGCATGAAGAACCATTAAGCATTATCCATTTCCATTTTTTGTATAGCATTTCCACTTCTTTACCACTATTTGTCCTTCGTCATTCCAATCCATGCACACCCAAGTCAAGTCCTTCCCTACATCTCCTATGTCCAAGCATGATAAAATGATTTGTTGTTTCCACACAAGAACCAACAGTAGGAATACAAGGCATTGGTGTTACTTCATCAGAACCTACAGTGGAAGAAGCATATGTTGCCATACAACAGAGAATACATTTAGAGGCATGAGTTTCATGGTTCACTGATGCATACATTGATTTACAACTGTTGTCATGTGCATTTTGTAATAATGATAAATGATTTGGTCCTTGCATCCTTGATGTTAATGGAAGAGAGGTCTTGCTATCACTATGCAAATAATTTCATAATGATGAAAGACAAACCAACCTTTGGGAAAACATGCTTATATTTACATGGCAACAAAACAAGTTTTTTTGAAATATGAGATTTCATTAACAAAAGCATCAATTGTTAGTATCAAGCCATGCTCAACCCATTGTTTCATATTCAACATCATAATGTTATTATTGCATCTTGGAAATGGGAGGTATATCCAAGGAAGTCAGGATAATATTGGAGTGCATACTTCAGTGCAATCTAAGTTTTTGGAGCAACATTACACAGTCATTTTCATATCCATGCTATGTTTTCAAATAAACGCTTCTTGCCATCCACGCAAGTCAAGATGAGATAGTTAGAGGCTACATGAACGTATGGTATAAGGGATGCGGTCATGTTATTTGAAGGGTTTTAAAATTCATTATTTCTTGTTGTCGGTAACCACATTCATAGCTCTTATTAATTGACACAAAGATTTATTGCACACTTGCCTGTGGTTTTGATGCACAATTTCCTATGGTTTTGATGGCTACCAATTGTTGTAGCATGGTTTTGCGTGGAGCTTTGAGATTCTCATAATTAGTTCGATATGGGATTTATCCTTGGTGCAATTTTTTTTTGTGCTTAATGCCATCATTAATATTTTCAGAATATAACATGGAAATGATTGAGAGGGTTGCAAGTCTGCAATCTACCTTGGAATCACACAAATATAAGATTGACAATGTTGGATGCATTTCAAGGGTACCTTGAGACTGTGAGTATGATGGATCAAAAGCATTATTTCAGCCCTATAACTGATCATCTTATACTCAACAAACAAATCTACATTATGTTCTCTTCCATGGAGAAATAGACCAACTGCTAAAGATGGAAAGGTTTGTGGAAATTAATTTATCATTGTATATTGCGTACATTGGCTTATATCTTCCAAGGCATCAAAGAATGACATCATGTTAAGTTTGGGGGATATGGCTGCTTTCCAACTAAGCTAACAACTCTTACTTTCCATGAGGACATGGAAATTACTCAGTTTAGGGGGGGAGGGGGGGGGCTACTATGCTTGCTAGTTTATTATTCATAATCATATTGCTCATGCATGTTGCTTTTATAAAGTGCAGAAATTGAAGTGAGCATATCTTGCAATTGGTAAACTGAATCTTCATGAAACTTGGAGGAGAGAAGCACTACATCATGAAGAGCAACTCTGGTAAGTTTATGTCCAATCTAATGCACGGTTTTTGAGAAAATGGCCATAGTCACCTACAACCATTTTATCTATATCTCGAGATCTGTGCATTAGATGGATTTTTTTTGGGGGAGCATAAGCATTATGTTAGGAGGAATATACTCACCAATTTTCAGGTAAAAATACTTCACGGATTTCAAAAAATGACCATCATCACCTACAAGCAATTTGCATTTTCTTGAAATCCGTGATGTGGGTATCTCTAATTTTTGGTGTGGAGATGCATTGGACTAGTGAAAACTTGCTTGCAAAATTTCAGCCAAACCCAGTTCGTTATTTGGGAGAAATTGGTCTAAGAAGTTCACTACTTCGTTAAATCGCTGAAACACCGCTAATTTTTTCGCTAAATGGTTGAAACACCACTAAATTCTCCACTAAATGGCTAGAACATCGCTAAATTTCTCCGCTAAATTTTTTCGCTAATTGTTGAAACTCCACCGGAATTGCTAGAGATCACTTGAGGGCTACTTTTGAAGGTATGATGGCTATGAATATGAAACATAAAGTTGCTAAGGTGATCTAGATTATCTAGATGGCCTTGTATTGAGAAATGATCACTTCTTGTGTTCATAATTTGCTAACAATGACATGTTTTGAGATTGAATTTTCATGAGAAATGCAACAACCTCTATTTGAATAAGTTTCAAGTATTTTTTGGAAAGAAACATCATATTCCATTATCATCATCAATGGGAAAGTAGAGTGGTTTTGGTCACTATGCATGGTAAAAAGAAAGCAACAACTGAACGAGTCTTTCTAGTTTGGATGCTACACAGGTATTGGGTTGTATGAGGACATGCAACAAGTTTAGTTTGGGGAGATGTTGGGTCATGAATTTGTCCCTATTTTCATCACCTATCGACATCTATTTCATCCATCTTCTTCCTATTATTACCCATTTATCATTCTATTGTCCATCTATTTGTTGTAACTGCCTGTAAAATACCATATTACTCCCATTGATGTTTTAGTGGTTAGTAATTATTACTTTCCTTTATTTTTTATGAATTGAAGAATAGTATGCATAATTTTGCTGATGATGGTTTGTGAAGTGATTTTCCATTTAGCAACAACATCACTCGTGGTTCAAGTCTCTAAAGTTGGCACACTAGCACACGTCCACATGGAAGTTCACAACATGATTTCATTCCTAAGATTGATTATGTGGATTTGTGATATTGAATTCGTACACGTCCAACATGGAAGCCTCCAGCTCATGATCAAACGGCCTCAACCAAAAACGTGTGCCAGATAAGAAAACATTGATTTGTGTTTGAATTTGCGGGAATATGAAGAAGAATATTGAAAATCTGGGACATGGGTTTTGTGTGTAATGTCCTCAATTACCAGACATCAAAAAAAATCTCCCAAAAACGCCACAATTTGAGAGATACGAGTGGTTCTTCGAGAGGATATTCTCTTAGATTTGCAGTTACGACTGGTTTTCAAATTAGCAAATTTGTCAAAACAAATTCCAAGTTGGGAATTTGGTTCCTCATTCTCATGAATGATTTTTATGTATAAATAAGTAATCCATCTCATGGATAAGGGGGGAGAGGAGAGCAAGCAATGTTATGCTATAGAATTTGATCCAAACTTTGTTGTAATAATTTCATTCTGATAAATGAGCAGTCTCGCCAGTCTGGGCGCTTGCGAGTTAGAGGTGCTAGGGTTTCAGGCTGCAACAAGCAATGGCCACCCCAGGGGATGGGGATCCCCCTCCCCCTCGTCAGCTAAGTTGGATGCATTCAGGAGGCTGGTTGCCAGCGGAGGTAAGCGGAAAGCCCCATTCTCGGTCCCAAAATTCATCAAAAAGCTTGAAGAAATCCCTGAAATCGCTTTGCCATAGACGACCTCGGTGAAAATCGCCCTTTTTCTGTCAGAGAGAGGTCTAGTCGGCCAGTTCATGGGGCTCTGGCCCTCGGCAAAAACCACCGACGATTGGATTCAAAGAAGCCGCTCTCAAGCAAGGAGTCACCTGCTACCCCCTGAGCTGCGACTACTTTCTCTTCGAATTTATAAATAAGGAGGATAAGGATCTCATTTTCAGAAATGGCCCATATTTTATGGGCACCCAGAGGCTGTATCTGAACCGGTGGACTCTGGATTTCGACCCCACAGTGGATTTTCCCATGGAGGTACCGGTATGGGTCAGGCTCCCCAACCTGTCGGTCCACTGCTGGAACTATGAAGCGTTGCAAATGATAGGAAATGGAATAGGGAAGTTCGTTGATAAGGCAGACAACAAGTCCATTTACAACTGTGCCAGGATATGCGTCGAAGTGGACCTTGAGGCAGGGCTCCCATAGGCAGTGAAGCTAACGGTAGGCACCTGGACTCATTATCAGAAAGTGGACTATGAACACCTCCCATTTAAGTGCAGATCTTTCCAAGAACACGGGCATTTTCAGAGGAACTGCCCAAAGATCCAAACCCCAGAGAAGGAAGAAGCTGAAGGATGGAAAAAGGTAAAGAAAAGTAAAGAGCCCCAAAAGCTAAGGATCCAAGATCTGGTCAGGCAAAAGAACAGCCACAGGCAAACTCAATACCATTGAAGGAGCCCTTGAAAGAAGTCGCAACAACTTCAAAGGAACCGGCGAAAGAAACCATAGAGATACCTTCCCAATCCATGTCTCCTGCAGAAAACCCGGCTAAGGACAAGAGCGTCCCTTCAGCAAAAGAATCTTTGAGATCGGATGATGAGCATACCACCATAGGCTCTGATCCTGGAGCTGATTCAGATGAGGGGGCTACAGAGACCAGCAGCTCGGTTGGTACCCCTGAAAAGGCTCCAAGAGGAAGGAAACCAGAATAGAAAAAAAGGGAGGAGAAATCGTACAGGGATGTCACAGCAAGAGTCCAGCAAACCATCCCGGACATGATGGAAACTAGATCTTCAAAGAAAGGCAAGGCTTCGAAAGGAGCCACCTCCCCCACCTCCGGATCCTAATGCAGTTTGTCTCCTGGAATTGCAGAGGGCTAGGAAGCAAGTCTAAGGAAGAAGCAATCAAAGATCTCGTTAGAATGAACTCCCCGAAGATACTTATGATCCAGGAGACGAAGATGGAGGAGCCTGAGACCATTCAGGCCAGCAAAAAGTTTTGGAAAAAAGGAGAAGGTAGAGCAGTTAGCGCTAGAGGAGCCTACCTCAGGAGGTCTAGCCACCTTCTGGAACTCCACCACGCTTGACCTTCTAGACAAATTTAGTACCATCCACTAGCTCTTCACAAAATTTCAGCATAGAGACTCGGGGCATCAGATTAGCCTTTTCAACATCTATGCCTCGGTCCTTCTATCGAAAAAAAGAGAGTGTTGGGAATCGCTGAATTCCTTTCTGTCCACCAATCTGCATCACAATCTAGTTCTTGTTGGAGATATGAACGTAACTCTTGCCCTTTCGGAAAAAAAAAAAAAAGGAGGCTCCCCAGTAAGAGACCCGGCTCGGGAGTGGGTTGAAGACATCATAATGGACTGGGATCTGGAGGATATTAAGCCCAGCAAAGGTAAGTTCACCTGGACTAACAAAAGAGTGGGTCCTGGACACATTGCTGCCCGTCTGGATCGCTTCCTAGTCCACTCGTCCTTCCTGACTCTTGGTCTTTTCGCAAATTCTGAAATCCTCCAGGCTTGTACCTCAGAACACAAGCCCATATCCCTTTCCTTGACCCCTGGAGAAAAACTGGGCCCTATCCCCTTCCGCTTCAGCCCCCTCTGGGTTACCATGGATGGCTTCTATGATCTGGTCTCGGAAATCTGGCAAAAATCTGTCACTAGGTCGCCTTTCTTCATTTGGGAAGAAAAGCTGAGAAGACTTAAAGCAACTCTTAAAAGCTGGGCTAAGATCCAGCCTTCCCCTATCCTTGAAAGGAAAAAAGCCCAACGTGATCTAGGCAACCATCAGCTGCTGATGGAGGAAGTCACGATCACCCCAGAACTGATCAATGCTGAGACTGATCTGCAAAAGGCCCTTCATAAAGCGTTGAGAAGAGAAGAGCAATATTGGAGAATAAAGGCGCGCTATCTTTGGCTCAAAGAAGGGGATAAAAATACCTCTTTCTTCCACAAGCATGCAGAAGCCCGAAAGAATTATAATTCCATTCAAGAAATCCATTTCCAGGACCAAACTCTCAATAAAATTGAAGAAATCAAGAACGCAGCCCATTCTTTCTACAAAGATCTTTTCATCGAAGATTTGGAAGCTCCTCCTCGTCTGGATCGCTACCCTCTAAATGTGATCCCCACACTAATTTCTGAGGAAGAGAACAGAAACTTGATCGCCCCTACAACGGCTGAGGAGATTATCAAAGCTCTTCATGGAATGAAGCCCGGCAAAGCTCCAGGGCCTGACGGTTTCACGGCCAGATTCTACATAGCCTGTTGGGATATCACTCAGAAGGATTTGATAAAAATGGTTATGAAATCTCAGAGATGCAGCAAAATAGGAGGGAGCACTAACTCCTCCTTTCTAGCGTTAATTCCTAAAGAGAAAGGCGCCCAAAGCTTCTCTAGATTCCGCCCTATCTCGCTCTGCAACACGGGGTACAAAATCATCACAAAAGTAATTGAAAACAAGCTTAAAAAAGTCCTCCCCAGGATCATTCCGGAGAACCAGGGGGGCTTCATCCAGGACATACAAATTTAGGATAAAATCATCCTGGTCCAAGAGGCAATTCACTCATGTTGCCAAAGGAAGGAAAAAGGTATGATAGTCAAACTGGACCTTGCCAACGCCTTTGATAAATTTCGGTTGAATTTTCTCTTTGTTGTCATGCTTAATCTGGGCTTTCATCCCCAGTTAATTAGCTAGATTAGAGCCTGTATTTCAGGTCCTTGGATAGCCCCCTTGATAAATGGGAGACCGGCAAATTTTTTCCATGCCTCTAGGGGTCTTAGGCAGGGCTGTCCTCTGTCCCCTTTGCTCTACGTCATTCAAGCGTCGGTCCTTAGCTTCCAGCTGGACAAGAGACTTCAGCAGCGCTCTCTAATGGGGCTTTCAATCACCCCCAGAGTGAAGAGAATAAACCACGCCCAATTTGCCGACGACACCCTTCTCTTGGGTCAGGCTAATCTCACCACGGCAAGATCCTTCAAGAAAGAGATGGATGTTTACACGGAAGTCTCAGGCAGTGAAATCAGCTTGAGAAAAAGCAAAATTTATGGCTGGAACTGCCCACCCATTGAAATGACTGAAATATCCAGGACGCTAGAAATGGAAGGAACTTCCACGTGGGATTCCATTAAATACCTGAGCATTCCGCTTGTGAAAGCAGCTCCCAGAAGGAGCCTTTGGATGCCTCTGTTGGACAAAATCAAGGCCAAATTAATGGCTTGGGGGGCCTCCTGGTTAAACAAAGCAGGTAAAATAATCCTAATAAACTCAGTGCTTACCTCCCTTCCTGTCTACCAGGCCTCAATCCTCTTAGCTCCGAAAGGAATAGTGAAAGAAATTGACAACTTACTGAGAAAATTCCTTTGGGAAGGGGGCAGGAATAATGGAAGGAAAATGCATCTTGTCAGCTGGGATAAGGTCAAAGCCCCTAAATGGGAAGGAGGGCTACAAATCATAGATGTGGCCACTCAGAATCTGGCAATGGGTGGTAAGATCCTTTGGAAAATGATAAGGGGTAAAACAACTTGGAGCTCCAAAGCCCTAAGAACAAAATAATTCAGAGGCCACAAAGAGTGGTGTCTGGATCCCCCCCCAGGACTAGGAAAGGCTCTCCTATTCTCTCCCTCTGCCTAAATTCTCTTGATATGTTCACCTCCAAGCTCACTTGGATCCCGAGAAATGGCTCCAAAATCAAGTTTTGGGATGACTCCATTATAGGACAGAACCCGCTAAACTCCTCGGAAGGTCTGGAGAACATAAAAAACTGGCTCCACTCGAACAACAAGTTCACCCTTTGGGACTTATCTCGTTGGGGCCCAGCTAATTCTTGGATCAAGTGGGACCTGGGGGCTGTACCGCAAGATCTTGAATTTGAAGCTCGAGCCCTCTTAGATGCTCTTCAAGGCCTCTCACCCACTTCTTCCAAGCTGAAGGACAAAAGAGGTTGGGGCTCCTCCTCAGGCCTTTACTCTACTATTGTTGGGTATGCAGCCCTAAAAGCCATTCCTTGGGCTGCCCCGGACCCCTCTGTTTGGAGAATCCTCTAGCACCACCCCTCCCTCCCCAAAATAGATCTATTCTGTTGGTCCCTCCTGCATAACAACATTCTAACCTGGGACATCCTTCTAAAAAGAGGCTGGGAAGGGCCCTGAAGATGCCCTCTCTGTTCCTGCCATGAAGAAAACTCGACCCACCTCTTTCTTCAGTGTTCCTTCGCTTCAGACCTCTGGAATATCCTCTTTGCGCAGCTAAATCTTGACCTCCCCCCTTCCATATCCTCCTTGTTTTCCTCCTGGTCTGACTATGCTCCATTTTCCTTCTCCATGCTGAAGTTGTTAAAGCATTGTTGGATGTGGGTTCCAAAAATCCTCTGCTGGAAAGTCTGGCTGGAGCGTAACAATAGAATCTTCAGGGACATGGCAGGTACGCCGACCCAAGTGGCAAGCAAAGTTAAGGCGCTGATAGGAGAGCTGGTAGCCTCGAATGCAAAACTCACCAATGAAGCTATTCCTGACAGAGAAGAGTACAGCTGGTTCCAAGGCTAGACCCTTCCCTCCTCACCAGAACCAAGAACATTACTAAGCATTATTCTACCTGGGAAATCAAGCTAGAGGAGCAAGAATTTATCAAATGGAGAGCATCTCTGAATGAGCATATTCTGCACATGGATGGGGCCTCGAAAGGGAATCCCGGACCTTCGGGGAGTGGAGGAGTCCTGCTAGACTATTCAGGGAAAATTGTCTTCAACTTCGCCTGGGGGCTGGGTCAAAAAACTAATAATATCGCTGAAATTCTTGCCATTTGGCAAGGCCTGAATCAAGCCAGAAGTCTATCCATTAAGAAGCTAGCTATCATTGGTGATTCCCGTATCATCATTCAGGCTCTTAAACTGAAGAAGGCCCCTAATAGTATGGACGTGGCCCACTACCACCGGAAAGTCATAACTCAGCTGAAAGATTTCGAAGAAGTTCAGTTCTATCATGTCCTTCGGAATCTCAACCAAAACGCAGATCATGAAGCAAACGTTGGGGCCTCCTTGAGTAAGGGAGCTCTTCTGGTTAATGGAATTGAAAATTACATGCCCATTCCCTAGAGACAGTGGAGAGATGACTCTTAGTTCCACCCAGGACAAGAAGAAGAGTACTTCGATTTCAGTCAGTAAAGATCCCCCTCCGCCGGCCTGCAGAATGAGGAATTCGAGGAGTAGTACGACCATGAGCAAGACAAATATGATCAGAGCAAGGCACAAATGTGGCATCATGTGCATTCTTATTTAATTGGTCGTTTTTACAGGTTTATTCTTATATCATTTTACAATCAGGCCATTTATGGGAAAGATATCTTCCATAGAATTATCATATTTATGGGGTTTAACATGATTATGCATGGAGATATATGCCACTATTCGGCGTCCTTCAGAGATATTCGTGCCCAGCAAGGAAGTTCTGTGGCACTCGATGAGCTCCAGGCCAAGAATCCGAAGAAAAATAAAGATTAAGACTTTTTCAAGAACCATTCTCCCTCTGTGAAATGCATTTGGCTCTGTCTAAAGCAGTATTCGCTGGGCAGACTTCAGACCATGCACAGGGGAGTTGGAGAGGTGCAGATCACGACTAGTAATAGCAGCATGCTCCTCCTCCATTTTAGAGGCACGCCTCTTTCAATTTCAAGGAAAGACTCCAAAATCAGAACTATGTTTTACCTCCTCTCTGCTTGGTTTTTCTCTGCATCTCTAGTTGCCTTCACTATGTTTATGCTAGTTTGAATTCCTAGGCCTGATTAGAAAATTCCAGAACTATTGTAAAGGGATCAGTTAAGATAACTATGACAGTATCTATGTCTTCTATGCATATTTTGGATCAGAATCATTGTATGTAATGCTATTGGCAGCTGCTTAGCCAGGAGATCAATATAAAAGGCCTATAACCGTTTTCGTAAATAAAAAAAAAAATCATTCTGATAATACATGTTGTCAGTTTCTTAATTATGGAGTTGTAGACCTTCATTGTGGAGATGCAGCTCTGCTCAGTGGAGGAAGGGCCCTCTTCCTTGAGAATATGCTGGTAGTGTTGATTGTAGTTGCATGAATTTGTTTATCATTTAGTTCTTGCTTTCATTCATTGTTAGATTTATCATTGTTGTTATTCATGTTAATTTTTTTTTATAGATTGCTGGCCAACATAGCATTTTTCTAGAGATTTATGTAATTAGATCTTACTTTGTAAGAGTTGATTTTGTTTTTAGATTTACAGTATGGTTTTATGAATAGGTTTAAGGTTTGATTTATTTTCAAGAAGGTGTGATATAGTTTACAAATAGTTTCGATTTCATACCAATAGATCAACAGTGTCATGTAGAAATTGTGCTTGCATGGATATTGCATGATAGCTTTGAAATAAAAGACTTCTCCGTGTGGACAATTTATGTTTTGGGAATTTCAACTATTTATTTAATTAGACAATTAAATTCCCCAACACCTATGCAGACACATGGGTTCTTCTGGCATTAATGAAGACCTGATCTTAAAAATGGTTGCAACGAGCTCTAGAAATGGCATCGATTCACATAAGTAAGTGGACGAGACTCTTCATGACTATGCATTCAAATCATTTGGGCACCCTAAAATAGGTACTATCTATGATGCCACAGTGCTGTCAAATTTATCGGGCATTAATATCAATACAGTATGTCTCAAAAGTGGTAGTTTAAGGAGGCACGGTATTCTATATAATGAAATTGACGTGCCTGTAGGCATTGTGGTGAAACCTTATGGAAGAGTTTCGTTCCACGATAGACCGAATTACATACTTTGAGTCTGAGTTGCGCATTGAATTACTTCTTTGTGGCCTTCTCTATTATGGCTCTCTGATCTCATAAGGCGTTGTGATTGGAGACTTTATGAAACGTGTGATGAATTGTTTTTTAAATTTGATTTTATTTATTAAATTAATAATGACAGGGGTGGCTCGTGAGAGGCTCGCGACAGATGACGAAGCCTCGAAAGCCACTGTCCCCTTAAAAAATCCTTCGGCTTAATTAATTTGTTTTACAAAAATTAATCATACTTAAATTAGTTAGATAGGTTGTTCTCAAAGCTAAACTAAAAAAATAGAGAAAAAGAATATGTTTTTACTCAATCATAGCAACATATAAGATATCTTTTGAAAGTTTTGTTTTTTTTAATATATGTTAATATTAAATGTCAACAATGTTACTATTGAATTATTATGTCTGGCGCAACGAGATATATAGTAATTGGTCGGAGCAATTAGTCTCCATTGCAGGCTACTTAAATATTTGTAAACTCTAAAGTTTTCTTAAGTATCAAAAATATTTTTATTAATTATTTTTTTTTAAATATATATTATTTGAACTTTGATTAGGCATTGAAAGATGACGTCTTCATTGGAATCTGGTGCCTAAAAGGTGGCAAGGTGAGGTCATAGTTGTACGCTTTAGTGCATCAATTGTATAGTGTATTACTGTGGAACAATCTCTATCCCTAACTACTTTAGTAGAGGTGCGTGAGACTATTTCTTTAATTTTTGTTTTTAAATTGTAGACCATTTCTTTAATTTTTGTTTTTAAATGGTTGGTAAAGTTAAATTTTTAAGAATTTTTTGTGAGATTATTGTAATCCCTTTTAGGTCAACTATTTTTGACTCATTGTTAATTTTAATGTTTCTTTAAATTTTTAATGTTTTTCAATGTTTTATATTAAATCGGTCTTGAATAAAAAAATTAAAACGTTAAAAACTATTTTTAAATTCTTCTATGATGGCTAACGTTCCCTAAGACCAAACTTTGGACTATCCAACCTCAGGAATTGCAAGTAATAATAATAATAATAATCTATTTTTAAGGTCACCGCCAAGCAAGACACCAAATTGGTGTATGAAACCCCCCTCTGTGCAGCGGTTTAACTGCTAAAGTCTACAGAGGTGTACATACACTACCCCACTTTGGATTTGAACCGGTGACCTCCTAAGAGGAAACACATGGTCTTAACCATTAGGCCCACTCATGGTGTACTCATGAATTGTAATTGCATTTAGGTCAACTTCCTTTGACTTATTATAATTTTAATGTTTATTTTGGGCAGTTCCTAAAACACCATGGTTGGAAAGGATCTGCCATCTCTGTGAGAATGTGAACATTGAGGATGAAAATCACTTCCTCTTAGAGTGTCGTGCATACACCCACGTTAGATCTCAGTTCCATAATCTTTGTTGCAATACCGACCTTCCTAGCATTTTAACTTGTCAAAATTATATTGAGCTCGAGACGCTTCTCTCCAAGCTCTTTGAACATAGAAATTAAATTTTAAAACAAACTAAATAATTCGTTTCTTTAGGTCTGATCAACCAAAGTTTGGTCTCAAGGGACGTTAACCATCATCGTCGTCATCATCAAATTAGTGTGTGTGTGTATATATATATATATATATATATATATATATATAATTTCTATTTTTTTATTGACAAAATATTAGTGAAATGACAAATTTTATCTCCTATTATATTATACTTTTTAAAGAAATAAATTAAATATATATATATATATATATAAACAAATAAAAACAAATTATAATGACATGTAGTTTTGGAAAATATATACATTTATTTACTCCGTACAAAGTACAAATTGTTTTGCTATACATATTTCATTAAGTGTATGTTTGTTTTAGGTCAGTATCAGATTCGTGTGATTGATGGCATCTTATACCACACACAATTTTTAAGTCTGGAATGAAGAGGCTTCTTCAAACCTCCAAAGAAGATCATGGTATTTTAGTTGGCAATGACCTCAGGGTGGCTTAAGATGAGAGTGATAATTATGCAACAATTAGTGATGGATTGAATGACCCAAAATTGGCAGATTCAATTAGAGAACCAAGTTGTCCGCTAAAAGCAACAATGACCTCAAAATTTACACTATGGCTGATTTGAATTTAAAAAAATAACTTGTATCCAAATAATGCTCTCAAAATTAAATGCTAATTAATTTAAATAAATAAAAAATTATTCAAAACTATAATCGTTATACAAAATAAAATATTAAAAATTACACTTGTAATATAATAAATAAATTCTAAAATATTGGATGCTTTAAAACTTATTTATTTGATAAAACTAACTAACAAAACCAAAAAAAAACTTGGAATATTAAAAAAAATTAACATCTTCATATTTTTTTAATAAATTGAAATAAATATATAAAACAAAAATTTATTTAGTAATGATATTGAATATTAATAATTAATCATTTAAAAAATACAAATAATTATGACCTTGTTATTTTTTTTTTTACTACAACGGTTATGGAGCTCTTTTATAGATCGACTGGCAAACCAGCTGCCAGGGGCTTTTACATTCAGATACTAGTTTATCATAATCTTGATGTCCCAAAAACAGGCTGCAATCTATCTATTGCACCCTTTACAGAGGATCTAGAGAACTAAGAAGATACATAACGCGACAGCCATAGACATAAGAGCTAAATGACAGAAATGAGAAAACTATGAAAACAGAGATTGGATTCTGAGAATCAGCGTTCTGGTTTAGGCTCCTTTCCTTTCTCTTTGGTCAGATCTGCTACCTTCTTTTCCAGTTCCTTCAGGCGATGGCCAAAACCTCCAGTGGCCTCAACCAATTCCTTGATGTTTTTCAGCTTATCCTCTAGCATTTCATCCCGGAGTTCTTTTATTTCCAAATTCAAGCTTTCCCACCTGCTTGTGCCAAGGACCAGCATACGATCGTGCTTTTTCTTCAACTCGTTGAGATCCGCCTGGAGCTGGGAGAGACGAGCTTCAGGGGTGGACGAGCTGGAAGCCATCGCGTTCCTCCTTACCAGTTCAGAGCTCACTCAGCGATTTCTTCAGCGATTCCTTCAGGAGTGACAGAGAATGATGGAGAGACTGAGAGAGGGGCGCTGCCTGAAATAGATGAGGATTCAGAAGAGAATCTGAAACAGCCCGATTCAGAGGATTTCATTTTCCTGCACTGTCGATTTGCCTTGGAGGAAGAAATCGTCCTTGGGAGCGTCTATTGGAGGACCATTTCAATGAAGAGAATCTTTGTACTGAATAGGATCACGATTCAGATTTCTTTGTGGATTTTTAATGGTGTCCATCTGGGATTTGGACAGAGCGAGGTTCCCCAGAAATCTTTCACGCTGAGCTTTGGAGTCACGTTTTTCATTGCTTAACCTGAACCGAGCTAAAGGACAGAGTTTAACTGGCTAGGGAATATTCACGTGGCTTATGATTCCGTTCAGCTTTAGTTCTCCTTCATTCAACTGGGCTCCCACGTTGGCTTCATGATCCGCTAAGTTGTTTAGATGCCGGAGGACGTGAAAGAATTTCACCCCTTCAAATTTTTTTATCATGAGCGAAACTTTCCTGTAGATTTGGGTTAGCTCCATATTTTTTGGAGGCTCCTTCAGGATGAGAGACTGGATGGTGTTTCGGGAGTCACTGATTATCACGAGCTTCTTAATGGAGAGAGCAATGGCCTGTGAGAGGCCCTGCCAAATGGCAAGGTATTCTGCAACGTTGTTTGTTTTATTCCCCAGACCCCAAGAGAAATTAAGAATGATCCTTCCGGTGACATCGATAATAACTCCGCCACTTCCAGCAATGCCTGGATTTCCTTTCGAGGCCCCGTCTACGTGAAGGATGTGCTCATTTAGAGCAGATCTCCATTTAATAAATTCTTGCTCTTGTAATCTAATTTCCCAAGGGTCATGATGCTTAACCGAGCTCTTGATTCTGGTGAGAAAGGAGGGATCAATCTGGTGAAACCAGCTGTGATCCTTGTGGTCCGGGGAGGCTTCATTGGTGAGATTTGGTTTTGAGGAGACCAGCTCCCCCATCAAGAC
>LPNX010195251.1:281736-310816 GCA_001517045.1 Pseudotsuga menziesii | reverse complement strand
GTAATTTGCTACTATTAGTCACCGACTCAAAAATAGTCATTTATAGCCTGATTTTAGTCATTTTTTTAGTCATTAATTTCTCATTTTCTACTAGTGATTCAAAACACTTTTTCAGTAGTTTCATGATATTTTTCGCTTGGTCTTATACCAAGATTCCCAGGCTTGATCCATCCATTGTTGAACATTGTATCGATACATGGCTTGATGTTTCCTCGGTTCGCCAAAAGAAACACCCTATCCATCTGTTAAAGGCTCATGTATTCAAAGCAGAGATCAAGAAGCTATGCAAAGCAGGCTTGATTTACCCCATTTCTTATACCACTTGGTTTTCCAATCCTGTTCTTGTTAATAAAAAATAGGGTACCATTCGTGTCTGTACTGACTTCTGAGACTTGAATTTGGCTTGTCCCAAAGACAACTTTCCCACTTCGTTCATTGATCATATCATTAACACCTGTGTAGGCCACGAATTCTTATAATTTATCGATGTTTTTTCCTGTTCTAACCAAATTCAGATCCGTAAAGAATAACAATACAAAACTGTTTTCACTACCCCCTAGGGAATGTTTGTGTATCACGTTATGTCGTTTGGTATTAAAAATTATGGAGCCACTTTTTAGTGGGCCATGAATTTTTGCTTCCATGAACTCATTCATATTATCCCAGTTTACCTAAACAACCTGACGTCTCAATCTCAGAAGCACTCACAACACTTGGATGACTTACAACAATTCTTACTTCGATGTCGCAAATACAATGTCCGCTTGAACCCCCTCAAGTGTGTCTTATGTGTCCCCATTAGTCGGTAATTAGGATTCATTGTGCCCAGCAAAGGGATTACTGTGGATCCTTTCAAGGTTCAAGCCATCGTGAATCTCCCCCCTCCACATATTTTGCACCAATTGCAGAGTCTTCAAGGCAAGGCCAATTTATTTCATTAGAGGTTCTATGCTTAAAGTAAATCACCATACAGATTAGTGCATCATAAGTTTTTTTTTTGCATCCTTTTTACCATGATTGGGTGACCCCCTCTAGTAGTCTATGCATGTCCAGCTGCATCGAATCCATTATAGCACTCTGTGGCATCCTCTTCACGTGAGCAGGTGGATATAACCCCTCCTCCTTGTCCCTGCGTCGCTGGTACCTCACTGGAGGGTGCAGTCCCACGTCTACACATGAAAATTGTATGTTTTTAGTATCTATCAAAAGTATGATCTAGATACCACTATGCTAGCATACCGTCAGGCCCCCATACATGTCCTTGAGGTAGAGGCCTCTCTGTATCTCCCCAGTAGTCCATGCTCATGTATGGATAGTCTTGTATATGGATAGGAAGCTGGCACCATTGTGCAAACAACTCTTGGGTGAAGAAACAACCTACTATACTACCTCCCTCCCTACTTTCTTTTGGTCATTTCCTAGAGTCACCTTTATTCATGTGCCACCACATAAATCACCCTCTACACGTATTGGCATGTTCACAAGCCATCGATTCCATCCATACTTCAAACTTGGCCTTATTTTACTATCATCCATCGTCCTGCAAGGAGGCATCATCAAGTGTTCCACTAATATTCATGTCAGCCATGTTAACAACATAACCTCTTTCCATACTTCAAACACTTCCTCCTTGCTTGAATGACCATTACAGAGTTTCTGTTAATATCTTTTCAGCCTCCTAAAAGAATGAAAAGATTGTCGAGCACGCTTGCAACCTTTCATGCTCTTTAAATTATTTCAAAGGGTGTCTATGTGGCCTCATTTATATCATTTTTTGGACTATCTATACTATTAAAAGAAAAGGACCACTGTAGCACATTCCATCTAAGAACGTTTCCCCGTGTATCTGTTTATGCTTTCTTAGACATTGGGTCCGTAAATTATGAAAAATCTCATTATGGGTTTTCTTTAAACTCTTTTCCATCCCTATCATAAAGAAAATATTGTCGATCAAACTTGGTTTCATTCATGATCATAAAAGTATTTAAATGACCATCAAGTCAGTATAGGTTTCACCTTTTCTACCCTAGTTGGAATACATGACAGTAAAGAAATATCGCATCCCCAAAAGGTTGTGAGAGGTCTCCTTGACACACTTTTATCCTTTTTTCTGGATTACGAGACTAGTTATGAAAAAGACACCACACTGTAGTCTTCTTCCCGTTTTCATACTCTCTAAAAATTAAAACATCATCGAGCATTTACCTTATCGGGCTCGCTAAAAATACATGAGATAGTTTCATATTGAGCATACTTATATCCCTTCTTCGTTCTCCTTAAACTATGAATAAGGCCCAATCGATGTCTTTAGGAGCCACCACATATGATCTCCCATTAAGGTAGCTTTTCGCTATTGGGTCGTGTTTCCTCAAAGTACTCTACAATGAGTCTCCCTTGGATCCCTTGGATATAATTAGTATAGTTACTTTTCCCCCAGTATTGCACATTGTCGTTATCTTCCCAGTTTCCCAGCTATTGTCCTTTCCCCATGAGTCAATATCATTTGCTGCCAAGTCATCCCTGACTTCATACTCTAAACAACGGAATTTTGACTTCCCCGTACTCCCTTTCCCTTATAACCCATTCAGTATGCTAGTCCCATTATTCTTCCACACCTTTGGTTACCCCCCTCGAGCTTCTAATCAAGGAAACATTATTTCCTAGTTAGTTGGAGGTCTCCCTCTGTCAACATCAACACATCTATTCCAAAGGATAGACCCAGAGGTCCCTGTATACTGGTTTCATCCACCTCATTGATGAGTTCCTTGGACCACTTCAAAGGAGCCATTAGTGCATTTCAGGTTGGTTGTGTCTCATGTGCTCAACTCTAGATACATCATCACACCATTGCGATTCATACAGGGTATTGTTCCATTCATTATTTGTTCAAATACCTAGTTGTCACCTGACTCTAGCACATTGGTGAGTCTATTTGTTGGACCCATACAGTCTCTTGTCCCTTGTGATTTCTGGGTTGCGTTGGTGACAGTGTTCAGAAGCCCTCGGTTTCAAGCTTCCATGTATATCTAGTACTTGATGTTGCATATTGTACCTCTGAGATTCTGACTCTTTGTCATTAATTCTATCCATTTATGTACACTTCCATATTCAACAGAGCATCAGCTTTGATGATATTGCATTCCATGAGGATTTTTATTGTTCCTATGTATCATCTCTTCAGAGAGAAATTATATTCAACCTCCCATTGAGGCCACCATTATGTATCACCATTTGTATATGTAATGATCAGATCCCATGTTTTGATCCTTTATCCCCATTATTTATTCTTTTGACATTGTTACAATCATGGTTATTCCCACCTCATCCATATACATGTCATACATTATATGTATCTCATTCATTTTTGAGAAGTAATACAAAATGAAAAAGCCACCATATTTCGAATGAAGAAGCTCCACTCCTCCGTGGTCCTCTACAATATATCGATTGTTGTCACCATTTTTCCATGATCTATAATGTCTATCGGCCATACCATGAGCTCCTGCCCTCACACAGTAGTGGGAAATCTTTTAACACAAATTAGTGTTCACCTAGTTCTCCATAGTCTAAACCATATCCATACATCATATTCTAACCATTATTCCTTACATTTTGACCTTCACAATTGTGTTTCCACTAAAAATGGTCTAAAACAACATTATCCCTTCCCATAAATGAAGGGACGATGAGCATTTATTATGATTTATCCCCACTTTCTCCCAAAAAGGGTCAAAAACCCTAAAAATGAGAATGGGTCAAAATACCATAGATAAATACCATGGGTCAAAAACTGTAAGACCATACTATAAATACATTGTGAAGGACTCCTCAAAAATACTTTTTGTCACCTTCTATCACTTTTGTTAACCTTTTTCCATTATCTCATAGAGACATCACATACTTTTCCTTTCACATTTCACCACACCATTTTCCTACGGTGTACATCAAGTTCACTCTATGCCCATTCGGATCCATTTCCCCCATATGACAACAATTTGTGGAAGAGGCTCGAGACCCAAACCGTGGAGCTGTGAAACCACTTTCAATGACGGCTATGGTGGCCCATTTGCAGAAGAAGAAAAAAAAAAGGTATCTTGATTTTATTTTATTCATTAGTTAGTTTCTATGTGTGAAAACCCCAAAAAATATTTGTTGTTATTGTCTTGTTTCTTTTGTTATCATTGAACTCTACCTTATTATCTAGACGATCTAAGGTTGGTGCTTTTGTACATGGTAGGGGATAATTCCCCACTACACTTACTCATATTAAACACTTCCCTCCCCATCTCTCTCCATCCCCCATAACTCTTACTAACCCCTGCTTCACTCTCTCTCACTCCCCAACCCCATTGAAGCACTATATAAGGAACCCTTTGGATACATTGAAGAGAAGGAATTGAAGAGCAAGAAAACTATAGTCCATTGTTTCTGTAGCTTGCTTGTACTTGAGTATGCATCCCTTTGTCCCTTGGATCACTTTGTGTTCTTCCCAAGATTTCCTTTGCTTATGAGCTCGCTAGCGAGAGATGGAGGATTGAGGTGGTGGAGGCCCAGGTGGACTCAGTTTCTCCAGTTCCCAGACATGCCGACAGAGGTTTTCACTTATGTAATCTCTGATTTAATTAATAGAAATATCTTTTCCTATCCAATGATGTGCATTTAAATGAATATTGAATCCATGGATGTGTTTAATTTCTTATGTATCATTGATTATGTATGCTATAGTAGGCCTAACACTATATCATATAGCATGTTTGCTTTGTTTACTGTTTTTTAGAGTAAATTGCTAAAGCAATCGGGATTGAAAAAAAGATCAATAGGGATCTACTACAACCGTCCGGAACAAGCTATGTGTCGAGATCCTTTAGTGTTAGATGTTTTATTTATCTTGCATATTGGGATGGTATTGATTTCTACAGTTTCTCAGTCTGTTGTGGTACACCCCAAGCCATAGGAAGTTTTCTCCATAACAACCGTATTTAGACAAGAAACATGAAATACATTATGAATTTTTCTTCACATGGGAAGCTCCAATTAATAGGCCACTTCTCCAACTTTTTGAATCACTTTATAGGGATCATAAAACCTTGGTTTGATATTTTCTGAACCTTTACCATTTATGGTGGTTTGTTTGTAGGGATGCAACCTAAAATACACCAAGTCATTCACTTTGAATTGTCTCTCCACTCTATGTTGGTTTGCATATTGTTTCTGCTGATTTTGAGCAACCTGCAAGTTATGTCTCAAAAATTTCAAAATCTATTCACCTTCTTCAATCCCTTCCTTAGCCTTTGGATATCTACTATCACAAAAAATGTGGTCAATAAAATTGGATTCATCATAACCATAAAGTTCTTTAAAATGAGACATGCCAACGGACATAAGGAAATTAGTACTGTAACAAAACTCGCCCAAATGCAACCATTTTATGCATGATTTTTTCTTCCCACTAACATAGTTTCTCAAGTAGCCTTCCAACCATTGATTCACCCTCTCTGTTTGGCCATTAGTTTGGGAATGATAGCTTGTTCTAGGTGTCAAATTTGTCCCCATTGTTTTGGAGAGTTCTTTTCTAAATGCACTAAACAATATGCTATCTCTATCATTGACAATGCTCCTAGGAAGCCTATGCAATATGAAATCTTATTTAAAAAACATTTCAGGCACTTGTGTAGTAGTGAAAGTGGTAGTAACAAAAAATAAATGAGAAAATTTAGTGAGTCTATCCACCACCACAAATATACAATCCTTACCAAATACTTTGGGAAAACCAGAGATGAAGTCCTGCATATAAATGCTCTCCCATTTTTGTACCGCAATAGGAAAGGGATGTAAGAGACAATTTGGATGAGTATGATCCACTTTATTTTGCTGACATGTTGGGAATTCATTAACATAATTCAGAACATCAGAATTTATCCCTTTCGATGAGAATCTATCCCTCAACATTCAATATGTTTTCAAGAAACCAGGGTGACCTGGTAGAGGAGAATCATGGATTTCTTTAAAATTTCCACCTTCAATCTCGAATTAGGGACCAAAGAGATTATATATTTGTAGTATATTATTCCTTTCAACACCTTATACCTATCATCATGATTAGGCCCATCAAAAATTTCACATGAAAAGTTAGCCTTGGCATACTCTACTTCTAATGTGGCTTTCCAATTTTCTCCTACATCCATTAGAGAAATAGAAGGTCTTCTAGATAAGGAATCAGCTACCACATTATTTTTTCCCTTCACATATTCAATATCAAATTAAAATTCATGAATGTTACTCACCCACATTTGCTTCCTTTCATTTAGATCCTTTTGAGTGAGGAAGTATCTCAAGCTGTTATGGTCAGTTTTGACCACATATTTGTTTCCCGCCAAGTATTATCTGAAATTGACCAAAGAATGCATGATGGATAGCATTTATTTATCATAAATGGAGTAAATATTCTCACGTGGCTGTAGCTTCCTACTCTCAAAATCTAGTGGGTGTTATCCTTGTTTTCCGACTGCTCCAATGCCTTCTCATGATGCATCACATTCCAAGAAAAATGGTTTAGAAAAACCAGGGAAGGATAGAATAGGGAAGCTTCTCATTACATCCTACATTTTTTGGAAATCATTTTCGGCCCTTCATGCCATTGGAAAGCATATTTATTTGTCAAAACAGTTGGAATATTGGAGAATACTGAGAGGGGGGGTGAATCAATATTGATTATTTTTAAGAATTTAAACCACTTTTAATTTATTCATTAACACACATGATCAAAAAGAAAAAACAAAACACAAATTCATTGTGGAATCCCAATTGGGTAAACCACCAACACTTCCTATTATTACAAAATTGTATTTACAAATAGTTTTTTCCTGCTACTACAGACAAGCATGGTACTACACGTTATTTACAAGAAACTACTGGAAGGAGGCTATGACCCCCTATTTTATCAGCTGCTACTAAAAGAATGCTATGACAACTGATTTACCAGCTACCAGTGAAAGGAGGCTATGATCCCCTTGTAGGCATGTTTCCTGCCCTAGCGCCTCCCAACCTCCCTTATATGATAATTTGATCTCTGAATGTTCTTGAATCGATATGTCAATTGAATGTGCAGAGAAAAGTATTTGAAGGTTTAAACCATTGTTTATATACCCTCAAACATTCAACACTCACCTAACTTCATCATGACTCTTCACAGACAAATACACTTGTTGGACACACCAGGTACACTAAGAGGGGGGTGTCAATCAACGTGCATAGATTTCACCACTTTTTTATTTTAACAATCAACAAATTATTCAATTTTATGCATTATCACATTATCATTATATAATCAACAACATTATTATCAACGATATGTCATAATCACATAAGAAAGATAGCATGATACACAGTACACCATATTTTACATGGAAACCTAAGTCTTGGGGGAAAAAACACTGAAACCTTTATAATAATAATTATCCAACAACAACTAGAGGGAGGAAACAACTCCCTTATTATAATGACTTCAATTCTCCAGCTACAACCCCCTGATTTACAGGCTACAACCTGAAGGAAGCTCCAACTCCCTAGTTCTCTAGTTACAACTAGAAGGAGGATAAACCCCCCTTTCCTTGCCTCATCCTATGACCCTGATATGAAGATAGAAATTGTTGAACCACTACCGCACTGATCCTATGGACTTTCTAATCAACACCTATACTATACTATAGAATATGTACCACACTACACAACCTGTACCACACTACACAGCCTATACCACACTGCACAACATGTACCACACTGCACAACCTAGACCACACTCCACAACCTGTACCATACAACACAACCATTGCCACTACTAACAATCACTCATCATCTAATCACTACTCAATCAACTGATCATTGTCCAGTGTATCAAACTACTCATCAACTAGTACAATCAACCTATCCAATCAAGTCATACCAATCAATCTATTTCTCACATCAACCAACTCAGTTAGTCTAAGTTTGCACACCAAACAAATTCCACTTGGGTCAAACCAACTGCTCATACAAATCATCCAATCCGAGTAAAACTAGCTACACATAAGGAAACCTATGTCAATCCTACTCAACTGAACCAACCTGTACCAAGCTACTTGTGTACGTGTGTGAAATCAATCATATACTTGTATTAATATAATCAAGTGCTCTAATAGTCAATAAACCCTTCTTAGTTGTCCTATTTTGTCAAGAGACACATTTGAACAACCAAGAGACTTCACATATAGTCAACCAAACTCTAGCCAATCACACTCAAAGAAACCACAACCAACCTCAATCATAGTCAAGGAATACTTGAAAGTTAAACATGATAAACCTCAACCAGCTAACCTCATCCAAGAAGATAAGACTTAACCAACTATGTCAAACTTAGCTAGTCTCATAAAATCTTAGACAGAAAAAGATTTTTTTCTCCACTCAATTCAAGTCAACAAATCAAGCAAATAGTCACTAACAATACTGTCAAAAGTTGTCATTAACAATAAATAATCCTCCAACTCCACGTAGGTCAAAGATAGAATGATCAAAACTTGTCAAAATAGTTTTCAAAGAAAACACTTAGGTTCATCGAAGAAATCACTGACAAGATCTATTACTTACATGTCAACTTCTCATTCAATACTACACTATATAACAATCAAGATAAACACCAAGATCTATGCCAACAATATCAAAGATAATCATCAATATCTATATCAAAATCACATCAGTATATATGCCAAGATAACCATCACCATAGCCTCCATAACATATTCAATGACTTCAAATATATATACTAATATATAGGCTCACATACTAAGATCAAAGATGAACTTTATCCATGAGAGACATATGTCATTACAAGAGAAACCCAGAAGCATGAGTCATACCTTTTTCAAGATCATAATATGAAGAAATAGTATACAAACCAAAATAATCTCTATATCATGTCACCACATATCCCTCATAACAATCTTTCCAACGATCGAAGAATTTTGTAATTTTGATTCCACATGAGAAAGTTATGCCAATTTTAGTGAAGATGCCTACAAATTTCTCCTTCACAAAATTTCACACTTTTATCCAACAGTTGCGAAATTCCTGAGAGAATTGATGATGAACAAATGAAATGTTTGATATTCTATTTATATAGGTTGTGGAGGAAATTTATTACCTTGGGTTGACACGCAATTAAAAATTACAAATAATTAAATTCTCTTTTGTTTGGTCGGCTCACCCAAAAAGGTGGGATACACCAACTTCAAAAATTCATATCTCTTCAACCATAAGGAGTTAGAAGATACTCCACATATCAACAAAAATGGCTTGATGAGTAATATCTCACTATGATAGGTTTATTTGCAAATTCTTCTTCTAATACCCTTAAATTCTTCAATATGTCCAGGACGTCAAAGGCTCCATGTCACATGAGGGTGCTAAAGAACATACCACCAACTACAAGAGTTTCAAAGTCTTCTTCAAAGTATTATTCAACACATCGAGTAATGTACATTGGATTTGCCTCCATATACATCCCAATATACATATAACCACAAATAGGACCATACATCATCATGGTCCAAAACCCAATGCATAACATGTAATGGTTTTAGGGACTATTTCAAAGATATCATATAATATTTAAAAAATATACTTTCCATGGAATTCAAGGGCTTCAACTGTTAAATTTTTATCATTAAGCTAGCATTATATTAGGATGTTTAACTGAGAGAATAACAAGCACAACAATAAAACACAAGAGACAATGAACACAGTGTTTATCCTGGGGGAAACCATAAATGGTGAAAACCCCGCAACTTCCTCAGAGATAGAATCAACACCAAAAGTAAAACCCCAAATAGTAAGGTGATATCCCGACAGCAGTAACCTCTTTCTGTATGGCCCCAATGTCTTCTTCTTCCTCAACTATGTGCTACAATTGAGTGTGTATGAGATGTGTGTTAAATAGAGAGGCCAAATATTCATTTATACTAATTCCCAACTTGACTAAACCCTACTAGGGCCAACCTCTCTAGGAGAGTCTAATAACCCTAGTGCCCCGAAACTATGGGGACTTTAACCCTTAGCCAATAGTAGGTTTACCCACAATGACTTGACATGACTTGTTTACATTATAGAACTTCTCAATAGGAACATCGGGGCATGACATGACTCAAGTACATTACAAATACATCCCGAAATAAACATCGGGTTACAATACATGAGAAATACAAGTGAATACATGTCAAAGTTACAATTACATCAACACTTCCTCTTAACTAGGAAGGTATTCTTTCGACATAATTTTCAGCACAAGTCTTCTTCTCTGTATCATCTGGATCATCATCGAGTCCTCGTCATCTTCAACTCATCTTCATCTTCAAGTCATCTTCATCTTTAGGTTATCTTCTTCTTCAATTCATATTCATTATTGGATCTGGATCATCACTAGATGTCATCATTGGATCAGGATCATCACTGGATTTGGATCATCACTAGACATCATCACTGGATCTGGATCATCACTTGATCTGGATCATCACTGTTGGATCATCATCACTGAATCATCACGGGTGCTATTTGTCGATTCTTCTTGTCACAGGAATTTCTATAGAGACAACCCTTTTTTGTGTTGGATGTACATCTACAGAGCCAGTCCTTTTACATACTGGATGTATAATCACATAGAGCTCATCCTTTTTCATAGTAGATTAGTCTTCATAGAGCCAGTCTTTTTTCATACTAGATGTGGTATCTACCCAGAGCTAGTCCTTTTTCATGCTAGATGAGTCTTCACAAAGCCAATCCTTTTTCATACTAGATGTGGGATCTACCCAGAGCTAGTCCTTTTTCATACTAGATGAGTCTTCATAGAGCTAGTCCTTTTTCAAACTAGATGTAAGATCTACCCAGAGCTAGTCCTTTTTCATACTATATGTGGGATCTACCCAGAGCTAGTCCTTTTTCATACTAGATGAGTCTTCACAGAGCTAGTCCTTTTTCATACTGGATGTGGGATCTACCCAGAGCTAGTCCTTTTTCATACTGGATTAGTCTTCACAGAGCTAGTCCTTTTTCATACTAGATGTGTCTTCACAGAGCCAACCCTTTTTCATGCTGGATGTGGGATCTACACAGAGCTAGTCCTTTTTCATACTAGATGAGTCTTCATAGAGCTATACCTTTTTCATACTAGATGTGGGATCTACACATACATCTGACAATGGAAGGAAACAATCCCCTCACCATGTCATAGCTCTTACATCCAACCATGGAAGGAACCAATCCTCTCACCATGTCGGAAAGGCACAACACTTACATCTGACAATGGAAGGAAACAATCCCCTTGCCATGTCATAGCTCTTACATCCAACCATGGAAGGAGCCAATCCTCTCACCATGTCGGAAAGGCACAACACTTACATCTGACCATGGAAGGAACCAATCCTCTGACCATGTTAGAAAGGCTCATCACGTAATCATCACTTCCTCTTGGGAGGAATCTCGATCTGGAGAACACCAAGCTTCTCCCTGAAGTACTCAAACTTCAACCTAGCCAATGGCTTAGTCAACACATCAGCTATATGTTCATCCGTTGCAACATACTGGAGCTTCACTACTCCTCTCTGTACCATATCCCTGATATAGTGATAATTGATCTCGATATGATTCGACTTGTCATGGAACACTGGGTTCTCCAACAAATTCACACAACTCTGGTTGTTGCAATATATACAAGAGCATCTAACTGAAGATCAAATAAATCAAACAGTAGCTTCCTCATCCATATTGTCTCACAACCAGCTAAACAAGCTACAACATACTCCGCTTCGGCTGTACTCAGTTCCACACAGGATTGCTTCCTGCTAAACCAAGAGATCACACCTGATCCCATACTGAAGCAGCACCCTGAAGTGCTCTTCCTATCGATGGCACGGCCTGCCCAATCTGAATCAACATAACCCTCTAGGTTAATCTCCTGATCAGCCTTATACTTGAGCCCATAATCAATCGTACCCTTTAGGTACCTCAGAATGTGCTTTGCAGCAATCAAGTGAACATGTCTCGGATCTATCAAGAATTGGCTAAAGTTGTTCACAACAAAGTAAATATCCGGTCTTGTGTTCGTCAGGTACATCAAGGACCCAATCATCTGACGATACATTGTGGCATCAACTAAATCTGATGAAGCATCACTCAATAGCTTCAGGTTCGATGCATTAGGTGTGGTTAATGCCTTGCATTCCATCATCCCAAATCTCTTCAGGATCTCTATTGCATACTTCCGTTATCTAAGGAAGATTCCATCTGTATTCTGCCACACCTCCATACCTATAAAAAAATGCATCATACCCAAGTCCTTCATTTCGAACTCGGTAGCAAGCCTCCTCTTCGTATAAGCAATCAACCCATTCGTACTGTTACAAACATATCATCTACATATAGTAGGATCATCACTAGGTTGCCATCTTCAACCTTGTAGTAAAGGTTGGAATCTGCTTTAGTCTTGGTAAATCCCAAACTAGATAGGAAGCTATCAATTCTATCGTACCATGTCCTGGGTTCCTGTTTCAAATCATATAGGATTTATTCAATCTGCATACATGAGACTCTCTATCATGTGTCTCAAAACCGAGTGGTTGCTCCACATACACTTCCTCTTCCACTACACCATTCAAGAAAACAGTCTTGACATCCATTTGGTGTAACTTCCATTTCATCACTACAACCAGAGCAAGTACCGATCTGATGGAAGTGCATCTAGCCACAAGTGCAAAGGTTTATTCATAGTCTATTCCTTCTTTCTGGGAGAAACCACAAGCAACAAATCTTGCTTTATATTTCCCTATGCTACCATCTACAGCATGCTTAATCTTGTAGATCCATTTGGAAGTTACAACTGACTTCCCTTCTGGTCTAAGGACAACATCCCAAACATCATTCTTCATGATCGATTGATACTCTTCGATCATAGCATCCTTCCATTCTTTCCATTATGCCACTTCTTCATAACTGGAAGGTTCTTTATCGATTAAATCACATATACCCGGAGCAAGATCTGGTCCTCTTTCTTTCTCTGTGATTCTCTTCTGGAGCCCCATATCTTTCCGCACCTTGGATAATTTCTCGTACCCAAGCAGGTTTCCTCTTATGAGGATTCTTCTCCTAAGGTGGATCTATAGGTCTTTGTGGTTCTTCAAATTCTTGATCTTCTTCTTGATTTTCTTCGTTCATGGTTGTATCATGAATTCTGGGTGCTTCTGCTTCTTCAGGTTCTTCAGTAGGTCTCTTTCTAGATTTGATGTAGGCTGAATCTTCATCGAATGTTACATCTCTGCTAATGTCAATCTTCTTGAACCATGGGAAGTATATTCTATAAGCCTTCGAGCTTTGAGAGTATCCCACAAATATACCCTTCTTTCCTGAAGGATCTAATTTTGTCCTCTTCTCTTTTGGAATGTGTATGTACACAGGACAGCTGAATATTCTGAGATGGATGACTTCTGGTTTGTTGCCGAAGAAGACTTCTTCAAGAGCCTTGTTCTCAAGTACTTTGTGTGGGGTATGGTTCTGTACATACACCTCTGTTCTGGTTGCTTCTACCCAAAGATGCATAGGAATATCTTGATCATGAAGCATAGCTCTTGCAGCTTCCATGATAGTTCTATTCTTCCTTTTTGCAATACCATTCTACTGTGGATTATATGTGGTGGACAACTTCCTCTTAATCCCTGAGTCTTTGCATAACTCTTTGAATTCATTTGATGTGAATTCTCCGCCATTATCTGATTGAAAGGTCTTGATCTTCTTCTTTGTGTGATTCTTGATCAAGGATTTTAATTCCTTGAACTTGCTAAATACTTCATCTTTGTTCTTCATGAAGTAAATCAACGTCTTCCTAGAAAAATCATCAATGAAAGAAACATAGTATACATAGATAGTATACCTACTTAGTGAAATTGATGACATTGGTCCACATACATCGGAGTGGATGATTTCCAAGATTCCTTTTGCCTTTCTCTCACTACTTGGAAATGTCTTATTTGTATTCTTTTCTTTTGCACATCCTTTTTAGACTCCATCGTGTTTTTCTTGAATTTCTATAGGACCTTTAACAGCTTTTCTTGCAAGTGGTAGTGCTCTATAATTCACATGTGCAAGCCTTCTATGCCAAAGTTCATTTGGTTCTACTGAGTCATGAACCAAAGCTCGTTCTAGTTGGCCCTTCAACTTGTATAGACCTCTTCCTTGTTCCCCAATCACTATTGCATCGTCAAAAGTCTTTTCCTTTGGACACATAAGAACTTGGCCATCTACGAAAGCAACCCTCATTCCTTTTGCATCTAATGCAGATATGGAGAAGAGGTTCTTCTTTAGTCCCGGAAGAAATAATACATTATTCATCTTCATAAAATTTCCAGAGTCTAGTTTATAGGAGGATTCACCACTACCTTTTATTGGATACTGGTAGTCATCCCCAAGTTTCACCTTGTGAGGTGATTCATGTTCAGATAGTTTCACAAATGATTCTTTGAAACCCATCATGTGCTTGGAAGCACCACTGTCTATGAGCCAATAATTGCTTCCATGTGAAATAGTTCCCTTAAGAGCGGATATCAGCACATATTCTTCATCACTTCAACAATCACTTTCTTATCTGATTCTCTTTGTGGAAGGTTCATCATCCTCTGTAGCATGAGCACGATGTCTTCTCTTGTTTTCCTTCTTCTTCTTTAGGTTCCTTTTATTAGGGAAGAATTTGGATATGTGACCTTTCTAGTCACATATGTAACATCTAATAGTAGACAGATCTCTTCTAGAGTGTGAGATCTTACCTTTGGAGTGATGATGGTTCCTTCTGATTTTCTTGGTGTGGGTTGTGAGAGCTTGATCTTCACTTCCCATCTTTTCTTCTTGAGCTGCTATCCAAGCTTCTTCTTGAGAGCATTCTTTGCATAGTCTGCTGAACTTAACTAACTTCTTTCTGGAACATATCCCTTGAATGAAAGAGTCCCATGATCTAGGGAGACCATTCAATGTGGTCATCTCAATCTTTGCATTCTCCACTTCTTCATTTACTGCTTCCATCTATTCCTTTATCTGAGATACCCTTGTAAAGTAATACTAGATGGTCTCACCATTCTGAATATTTACATTCTTCAATTGGTTTCCTAGATTCATCTTCTGGTTTATGTTCTTCCCTTCAAACAATTTGGTTAGGGCATAAAACATAGCTTTAGGTGTCTTGAGGGAGGACACCTATGGTATAAGGTGATCCTTGATTGAATTAGAAATAATCCTCTTTTCCATAACAAACTTATTCTTATGCAAGGCCTTATCCTCATCTCCCTCTGGAACTAGAACCTCCTCATTAATATAGGAGTCCAACTCATTTTCTTCCAGGACCAAGGAAATCCTATACTTCCAGGATCAGAATTTATCATCTCTCTCAAGCTTTTCATCAAGCTTGGTATGATGAGACACCTTAATTGAGAACCTCAAATGAAAATACACAATATTTAGATCTTACCAAGTCAAGATATCAGATCTGGATTTGGAGCTAAAATTCTGCAGTGCTAGTTAAGGAGCAGATTAGGGTTTTTCTTTTCTGGAGTTCTGTCCAACCAAATGATTTGATCTTGATCCCTAACTTCGATTTTGAGGAGGAGATCAATCCAGGCCTAGGATCACTGAAAAATTCCACTTATGGGAAAAGTCCTAATTTCTGGCAGCAGTGTCTGGTCCAAAACTAAAAAACCTCAGAATTGGATTCTTCTTTGACAGAAAGATGCGCCCTAAGGAGGAGTGTTATTCCAACCTTATTTTTATGAAAATATGTGGAGAAAGATCAACAAAGTAGGAAGCCCTAGTTCCCGCAGCTGCATAGTGTCTTCTTCTCAGTTTAGCTCTGATACCATGTTAAATTTTTATCCTTAAGCTAGCATTATATTAGGATCTTTAACTCAGAGAATAACAAGCAAAGCAATCAAACACAAGAGACAATGAACACATTGTTTATCCTCGAGGAAACCATAAATGGTGAAAACCCCACAACTTTCTCAGAGATAGAATCAACACCAAAAGTAAAACCCCAAAACAGTAAGGTGATCTCCCGCATTAGAGGATATTTCAACTCAAAATGGGCCTTTTAACTTTAACTCAAATTCCATGTCATCATTTGTTAGCCAATTAAATTGCCTTAAATTTGAAATACCGTATATGTCTTAAAACACTTTTTTAATATAAATTTGGGGATAGGTATCATAAAAAAAACTACTTTTTTTGTTTGTATTTTCGACATATCTCCCCGTTTTTTTACTCAAATTTCAACCGAGAGAGCTCGTTGGATGTATAATTAAATTCCACATCCAACGAGTACCCACTCGGCATACTTTTGATAGACCCCGCTACCCCAAAAACAAGAAATACCTAAAAAAACGTGATGATGATGTCATCATCACGTTTTTCAGGTATTTCTTGTTTTTGGGGTAGCGAGGTCCATCATCATCATGTTTTTTTAGGTATTTCTTGTTTTTGGGGTAGTGGGGTCCATTAAAATTATGCCGAGTGGGTACTCCTTGGATGAAGAATTGAATTTCGCATCCAACGAGCTCTCTCGATTGAAATTTGAGTAAAAACACGGGGAGATATGTCGAAAATACAAACAAAAAAGTATTTTTTTTCTTTTCTTCCTCCAAAATTAATAAATAATATTTTATTATTTTAACTATTATTTTATTAATTATTTTTAGGAGGCCCATTTTGAGTTGAAATTTCCTCTAATGACAGCAGTAACCTCTTTCTGTCTAGCCGCAGTGTCTTCTTCTTCCTCAACTATGCGCTACAATTGAGTGTGTATGAGATGTTTGTTAAATAGAGAGGCTAGATCTCTATTTATACTAATTCATGACTTGACTAAACCCTACTAGGGTCGACCTCTCTAGGAGAGTCTAATAACCCTAGTGCCCCGGAACTGCGGGGACTTTAACCCTTAGCCAATGGGAGGGTTACCCACAATGACTTGACATGACTTGTTTAGATTATAGAACTTCCCAATAGGAACATCGAGGCATGACATGACTCAAGTACATTACAAATACATCCCAGAATAAACATCGGGTTACAATGCATGAGAAATACAAGTGAATACATTCCAAATTTACAATTACATCAACATCAACATCATCATGTTCAAGGTCTCCATATCATTAAGAACATATCCAATGGTTCCACTATATATATTCATCACCATAAGAGTACCAACACCCCAAAAGAGGGCACAAATACCTCACCACTAGTGTGCAACACCTTATGGGTCTCATATCCATGATCACAAGGCTACTACATGCCAATGACCATATAGCGTCCAAGGGACATCAAACCACCATATATGTGGGTTCAAGACCTAAAATTGCAAGGAAGCCAAGGACCACATAAGAATGGGTTCCAACATACCACCATAAGTGTGGGTTTGAATACCTAAGTCTCCACATGCAAGAGGATCAATATCTAAGCTTGTGGACTCAAGGACCCCACAAGAACTTAACAACCACAAGATCATCCAATGCAAGGAATGGGATTCACCATCAACACATCAAGGACTTTAGACACATGAGCTACATCATCCATCCAACAACCAATCAAGAGACCAAAACAAGTACATGCATAACAAGGAGCACAAAGACCAGTAACCAAAGATCAACCTTGAGTAAGGAACTCGACAATGGACTCAAATGGGACAAAGATACAACTTAGGGGAACTTGGCCAAGTCAATGGGTAACCATGGATTTTGTCATTGTTCCAAGGACTCCAAGGGCTTCAAGCTTGGGCTTGGACAAGGTCAAAAGGGATCCTCTTACACAAACAACCACAAACTAAACACTAACCCTCAAGGGATCCACAAGGGGCACTAAGGACTCAATAGTTGGCATCAATGACCAGACATTGTTGGAATCAATGAAAAATTAATCAACAAAAATAATTCAAAGTTACTTATTTGTTTATTGTTTTTAACTTTATTTAATTTATCATTCGTGACCTTCCTCAATTTCCTTTCTGCCACGTCCTTTCTACAACGTCCTTTTCGTAATAGACCTTTTTCTCATTGAATTTTCCACATTTACCTTTCCACATTCATCCTTCTACAATTACTTTTTTGTGATCATCCTAAGTCGTTGATCCATCGCGGACTCTTTCCTAATCGTCAATCTGAGATCTAATTGCGAATACTATGGATTGTGGAAATGTATTTTGATTTTTCTTGAAAATGCTTCCACAATTTGCTTTCCGCAAGATTTATTTCGGGATGCTGATTTCTTCCACACTCTTTCTCGATCATCGATCAAATGTAGATTGTGCATTGCGATTTTTCCAAATTTGTTCAAACTACTTCCATAATTCCCTTTCCACAATTTTTCTCCTATGTTGTTGATCTCTTGCAAAGTCTTTCCTCGTCATCAATCTTCGGATTGCGGATTGCGTAATGTGAAACCATACTTTCCCATTTTGGAGCTCCGTAATTTTCTTCTTCAAGTTTGAATCCACATTTTATTTGGACCGTTGATTTCCTTGCAGGTTCACTCATGGAATTCGATCTACGATCAAATGAATATTTCAAATCTTCACTTTTCTTGTGCAGAAATCATTCACCACTGTAGATCTTCTCAGAACCAACTTCCACAATTTCTCTTCCGTAGTAGTCTTTCCACAAGTTAAAGATCTTGCACTTTTGTATTGCAGAGACTATTATAGGCCAATGATATTTGTCTCTTGAATGATCTGGGCCATCTAAATCTTCTTTAGCGCTTTGAAATGTTATCTTCCATTGCTTAGTTTGCGTATTTTTCTCGTGTCCTCGACCCTGTCATTGATCTACCATCCGACTTTGTAATTCCTTTGTCTTACACTGAGTTTTCCTTGTCATCATGTTTATTTGTTATTCCTTTATCATTGTTGAATCCCTTTGACATAAATGACAACTATATTCTCAACATTCTCCCCCATTTGGCATTGATGGAAACATCTAAACATTCTTCCCCTTTGACAACAGTGACAAAGGATAACCTGTTATGCCATTGTTGTGCCCATTTTGATATAGGATTTCATGTATTTCTTCTTTCTGGAAACTTCCTGCCAACACATCTCTTCTTTCAAGTTCTTTGGTTCTCTTCCCCTTATTAATTGGACTTAGTATTAATCATTTCTTGAGGAATGATAGGCTTAGTTAGCATCCTCATTTTCCTTCTTGTGGCAAGTCTTTGAATGATAACCTCAGTGATAAATTCGTAGACTCCCCCTATCACTGTGCTTCCTTCTGCTCCATTATTTAGTCTCTCTTATTTTACTTCAAGATAATTCTATGCACCTTTTCTCTAAGTAAACCATGCAATAGTCTTATCGTTTAACCCTAGTCGTCTCTTGTCTTTGAGGAAGATAGATTTTACAAAGTATTTCATATGACTCTTCTACTTCTTGTTTTGATGTCAACCTCAAAACATTCTTTTCTTCTTTCCCATTGATATTTTTCAAGTATCAATTTCAATTTTTTGATATTAACTCCCCCTGAGTATATGATCCCTTCTAATGCTAATTCCAGGGTACTCTTCTAGATCATTAGAAACCTTTTTAGAAAAGGAATCCACCATTATATTATTCTTCATCATCTTCATCTCCATCAGTGTGTTATGTTGTTTGTGGAGCCTAATCTTCCAGATCCAGAGATATTATTCAGTTGTGTTTGTAACCTAGGTGTATTGTACACTCATTCCCCCTACCTTGGCATTCGGGGCAGCGCCCCGAAAAAGGGGGTTCGAGGGCAGCGCCCCCAATAAATGGGGGTTTGGGGATGGAGCCCCCGAGAAAATGTTTTAGGATGTGTGTTGGCCAACAGTATTGTGGACCCATGGTATTTGGTTAACCCTAGACTTTTCCCATTGTATTTCCCCTATAAAAGAAATCATTGTAAAACGACTGAGTATGGTATTTTATTTTATTGGAAGAGAGACTGTGAGAGTGTGAAGAGGAAGTGCAGCGATTTTGCTGCAGGGTGTATCCCTTCATATTTTTGGACTGTAATAAAAGGACTGGAAAATTCTTTGTGGATGTAGGCCATCATTTGGGTGAACCACGTTATATATGTGTCTCTCTGTGATTTTTTAATGTGTTTTTCATCTTGTTTATCAATTTAACTGTATATCTATTACTGCTTTGCAGTCCTGTTTTCTAACATGTTCTTTTACATGTTCATCTTTCTTTCCCTCATAATGGATTCCACTTGTATTTATATCACTATTATGCTCATCATCATCTTTGGAAACTTCACTGATGTTTGAAATTTGTGTTTCTTCTGAGTCTTTGTAATGTGACTTTCTTATCCACATATTTCCATGAAGTACCCTTCTTACTGATCTTCTATCACTTGATGTGTTGTGTCTTGTTTCCTTCTCAAACTTTTATCTTTGTAATGGATATTTTCATTTTCATGTCTTCTCAAATTTTTCATCTTAGGAGGATGAGGAGAGTTCTGATGACTGGAATTAGTCTTCCTGTAATTATTCTGCTGCTTGGGTGTATTCTTCTTATGAAACTTTTCATATTATTTTCAATATCTAGCAATGTGTCCTAGATTTCCACATTTGTAGAATTATATACTATAACTCTTTAATGGAGAAAAAGAATTATAGCTTCTTCCTTCTAAATTTCTTCTAGTACTACTTTTCTTATATATGGAAATTTGTGGTGAAATTCCTTTCTCAATAGGAACCATTAGTTTACAATTTCTAGCCATATGTCCAAACTTTTTACAAGTGTAACAATTTCCTAAAAAGAGTTATTGATGTTTAATTATCACTGGTTATTTAGGCATCATATTTGTTCTTTGTAAGGGAGAAGTAGATTTCTTACTTTCTTCCCTTTTAATTTGGCTCATGATTACTGCAGCATAGCTTCTTTTACTTCCATCTTGATCTATGCAAGAATAATATCCTGGTTTATTTTCTTTGTCAAATCCTAATCCATATTTATCGCTAGCTGGTCTTTGGACACTTAGGATTTCATCTAAAATCCTTGAGTTGTTCTCAAAATTTAATTGGATAGATTCTTCATCCAGTTTCTTTCTAAGGTGCATAATGTATTCTTCAATACTTTCAGATTATTGTATTCTCTTTTTAAGCTGTTGTTCTAGATTGTTTTAAGCCCTTTTGACTTCTAGAACCTAATTTTTTAAGCCATCAATCATGCATCATTGTTTTTCTTTTCAAATTCTATCATGTGAGTTTTTTATTTTTTTTTCATCCTTTTATACTTCTCTAATTATTCATGATAATTTATAAGTTCTGCTTCAAGATCTACCACATCTTATATTTCTTCTTCAGAGGTTTCACTATCTAAACCCATGAATAGGAATTCAACATCTTCACTTATTTCATCATCTTCAATGTCCTGTTTGGAGTAGAGGTCGTTCTTATTTTTACGAAACTTCTTCTTTTATATGATCTTATTCCTTTGATATTTCTTATGACAGCAAGGTTCGTCATCATCACTATCCTCTTGTTTTGGGTAAGGACACTTTTTGGAAAAATGTCCAATCCTTGCACAGTTAAAACATTTCAAGGGTAGCTTCCCTTTGTAATTTCCAGTGCTTTTCTCAAGTTTATTGATGAAGAGAGATTCCTCGTCATCTAAATACTCAGATTGGATATTGGATATGGATTTAAAGGTTGCTTCCTTCTTTGATGATCCATTTTGTCTTGTTCTCATATCATAGGTGGTGAATATCCCATGTAGTTCATCTATTGTCATCAGTTTAAGATCATCTCGTTCTTCTAAATATGACACCTTTGAGTCATAATTCATTGGAGGAGTTCTTAGTACCTTGTTGTCTACGTATTTCTCTTTTATTTTTCCTCCAATTCCTCTAATGGCATTAACAATTTCATCTACTCTTAGAAGATATTCTGCAATATTTTCTTCCTCTTTCATTTTTAGGTTTTCAAATTGTCCTTTGTAGGCCTGGATTTTGGATTCCTTGACTTTGGAAGTTCTTTCATAGATACATTTTAGTTTTTACCAATCATGCTTGGATGTTTTGCAATGCATGACTTTTACAAGTATTGAATGTGTTAACCCACTCAAAATTGCATCTATATATTTTTCATTGGCCTCATATTGGATTAGTTCTCCTTCATCTATAGGTACATTATCTGGTACTTTATATTCTCTTTCAACAGTCCTCCAAACTTTGTATCCAAGATCCATGAGATGGAACTTCATTCTTACACTCCAGTATGCATAATTATCTCCAGTACGTAAGGGAGGTATGTTGGTGGCTAACCCTTATTGATCCATAGTGATTTTTAATATGATCTTCCTTCTAGTGATTAAGTTGGAGTGAAGGATACCGCTCCGATACCTATTGTCGGAATATTGGATAATATTGAGAAGGGGGATGAATCAGTTTTGATAAATTTTAACAATTTAAACCACTTTTAATTTATTCATTAACACAAATGATCAAAAATAACACACATAACAAAAATTTATCATGGAAGCCCAATTGGTTAAGCCACCAATACTTCCTATTACTGCAAAATTGTATTTATAATTTGTTTTTGTCTACTACTACAGATAAGGGTGGTACTACACCCTATTTACTAGCAACTATGATAAGGAGGCTATGACCCCCTACTTTATCAGCTGCTACTAAAAGGATGCTACAACACCTTATTTACTAGCTACCACTGGAAGGAGGCTACGACCCCCTTATAGGTTTGTTTCCCACCCTACGCCTCCCAACCTCCCTTAATTTGATCTCTGACTGTTCTTCCATCGATCTGTTAATTGAATGTGCAGAGACAAATATTTGAAGGTTTAAACCATTTTTTATACACCCTCAAACATTCAGCAATCGGCTATCTTCATCATGAATCTTCACAGACAAATAAACTAATTCAAATTTACTTCTTTGTTTATCGTTTTTAAATCTATTTAATTTATCAGTCATGGCCCTCTTCCTTGTCCTTTCCTTCACATCCTTTCCACAACAGATCTTTTCTATATTTACCTTTTTGCACTCATCTTTCTACAATTACTTTCCACGATCATCTTGAGACATTGATCTGTCGCCAAATCTTTCCTTACCTTCGATCTTAGATCAAATTTTGGATATTGCGGATTTGTGGAAATGTATTTTGATTTTTCTTGAAAATGCTTCCGCAATTTTCTTTCCACAAGATTTCTTCCGCACTATCAATTTCTCGCGCACTCTTTCTTGATCATCAATCAGATGCGGATTATGGATTGCAGGTTTTCCAAAAATGTTCAAACTACTTCTGTAATTACCTTTCCGCAATTTTTCTTCCATGTCGTCGATCTCTTGTAGAGTATTTTCTGACCGTCGATCTTTGGATTGCATATTGTGAAATGCGGAACCACACTTTCCCATTTTGGACCTCCACAATTTTCTTCTAGAAATTTTATGGACCATTGATTTCCTTATAGTTTCACTCCTGACCATCAATCTACAATCAAATGTAGATTATGGATCTTCACTTTTCTTGTGCGGAAATCATTCACTGTCGTCTATCTTCTCAAAATAGGCTTCTGCAATTTATCTTTTGTAATAGTCTTTCCACGGCTTAAAGATATTGCATTTTCGTATTGCGGAGAGTATTATAGACCAATGATCTTTGTCTCTTGAATGAGATGGGCCGTCCAAATATTTTTTGGTGCTTTGGAATGTTATCTTCCACTACTTACTTTGTGGATCATCGACCCTATCATCGATCTACCATATGACTTTGTAATTCCTTTGTCTTACACTAAGTTTTCCCTGTCATCATGTTTACTGGTTATTAATTTATCATTACTGAACTTCTTTTAGATCAATGACAACTATATTCTCAAGAAAATCAGTGAGTTGGGAGAACCCCTTCACAAACTTTCTATAGTAGGTGCAAATTCCAATGAATCTTCTTAATTCAGTGAGACTTTTGGGATGAGGCCACTCTAAAATGGCTATTATTTTCTCCATATCCACCTTCACACCATATTGACCAATGATGTGTCCAAGATACAAGACCTCTATCAAACCAAACTCACATTTTTATATCTTAGCAAACAAATATTGATCATGCAAAATCTTTAATACCACTTCTAGATGATGCAAATGTTCCTTCGAAGTTTTACCGTAAATAAGAATGCCATTAAAGAAAACTAGTACAAACTCATGAAATTGCTTCTATAATATATTGTTCATTCATGATTGGAATAAGGCAGTTGCATTTTCCAAGCCAAAGGGCATGGAAACAAACTCAAAGTGACCATAGTGGCATCTGAAAGCAGTCTTCGGTATGTCTTCTTCTCTCATATGAATTTCATGATAACCAGATCTAAGGTCAATCTTTGAGAAGAACTTGGACTTATGGAGCTCATCCATGAGCTCATAAATCCTTAGGATGGGGTATCTATTATTTATTTCTTATTTAATTCTCTAGAATCAGTGCACATTCTCAAGGTTCCATCCTTTTTCTTCACCATAACAACTGAAGAAGCAAATGGGCTAGAACTAGGCCTTATGAGATCCAACTCCAAGATTTCTTTAATGGACTCTTCAATATCATATCAAATCCTTTTAGGGTGTCTATATTACTTCATTTTGATAGTTTGTGTTCCTATATCTAACTCAATAATATGCTCCACCCCTCTATCTAGTGGTCTTCCTTGGGGAAGGTCTCCAAAAACGTCCTCATACTTACTCAATAACTTCTCTATCTCCTTAGGATGCTTTGAAACATCTAAGTGATGTTTAGTATATGTAATTAAACATTCAACAACCCATTCTATATCTCCATGCCTCAATAAAGACCTCATGGTGTGAGAGGACACCACTTGAGTTGGGTAAGTGTGCATTCCCCTCAACGAGGTGGGTTTCCCTTTCAAATTTTTGAACATTATTTTAGGGACTTGATAATTCACTGTATGCTACCCCAAATAATACAACCGTTGTACTCCCAAAACCACATTTTTATCGACCACATTTACTACATAAAAATTTTCAGTGATAGTATGATTTCCTATAATAACTTGAAGCTTTGGAATCCATTTAGTGCAGTCCATAGAATTCTTACCTGGAATGATGACTGTCAAACCATCAAAAGTTTCATCTTGTAAATTTATCCTCTCCACCAAGGTCGCATCTATAAATTTGTGAGTGGCTCCACCATCCACTAGAATCATGACCTTTTGTCCTTGTATGCTTCTCTTGAGCCTCAAGGTGTGGAATCTAGGTACACCCAAGAGTGCTGCAATTTATTTTGTATCAGGAGTGGGATGTTCTTCTTCTGATGTGCCATACCCTTCCTCTTGTTCCTAAATTTGTTCTTATTCCTCCTTCTCCTCCTCTTCATCATATTTAGAAAAAACTTCAATGTAGTGTGCCTTCCCCTTGGCACATCTATGTCCAGGAACCCAAGGTTGTTGGGATGTAAAACATAGCTTTTTTCTTCTAATTTATTCTTTGCTTGGTCCTCCTTTATTTTCTTTGGTAGAGGAGTCATGTTTCCATGGTTTATTACCTTCCTTGAACTTGTAAGGGAAATTTGGCTTGGGAGGAAATTTTGTTCTTGGCAGTACATTATACAAATCCCTTGTCAAATTCATGGAATTCTTCAATGTGGATGGCTTGTGGGATTTCAATAGCCCTATAAAAGGTTATGTCAAAACTTTGGTAAACAATAAAACCAACCTAGACATAGATACATCATAAACCATTACTGAAAGTTGTTTAAATTCTAACATATATGCTTTAGTGGTTCCTACTTGCCTCAATTCTGCTAGTTCTTTGAAAGGAAGTTCAGGGTCTTTCTTCTCAAATATATCCATCAATGCATTGGAGAACCCATCATAAGATAAAATATGATAATGTCCCAAGTTTATAAGACCATGGAACCACCAATCACTAGCTTCCCCTTCAAGATGCAGAATGGCCATTTTCAATTCAACTTCTTCAAGCATAGGATTTAACTGAAAATATACACTTAAATTTTGCAACCAACCTCTAGAAGACATTTGTGAGGAACCAACAAAGGAAGGAATAGTTACTTTCCCCTTGGTGTAATTTAACTCATGATTAATAGGAGTTTCCCTACTCTCATTTCCTCCTTGCTTGAATTGAAGAGAAGCTCTAATGAACTGATCAAAAGGTAGAACTTTCCTACATTCATCACTTAATTGATGCCAATCATTTGATTCTTCTCTAACATCATAGGTGGTGTAAGGAACTTATTTGGACTCTAAAAACTTAGGTATTGCAGGTACACTCTGATTTTTGAACTCATGGGGTCGGTTATGAGGTCCATTCTTTGAAAAAATGGCTTCTTCTCCTTGGGTCTTCCTCTCATCATGGGGTGTACTACTACTACTCCTGGGTGTTGACTTGCTCCCAAGTTGGCTAGCCAAAAATTTGAATCCTTGCATAAAATATTTGGTCATGCCCTCAAGAACTTATTTAATGAAGGACTTCAGGTCCTCATTGTTTTCTTTGTCATCCATATCTCCCAGTTCTAGTTTTTCCTTAATCTTCTTGTAAAAAGGATCATTACAAGAAATTTCAGCTCAAAATGGGCCTTTTTAACACTATTTCAAATCCCATGTCATCATGTGTTAGCCAATAAAATTGATTTAAATTTGAAATACCGTATAGGTCTTAAAAAGTTTTTTTAATATAAATTTGGGATAGGTATCATAAAAAAACTACCTTTTTGTTCATATTTTTGACATATCTCCCTATTTGTTTTTCTCAAATTTTGATCAAGAGAGATCCCTGGATGTGAAATTAAATTCCGCATCCAATGAGTACCCACTCAACATACTTTTGACAGACCCCGCTACCCCAAAAACAATAAATACCTGAAAAAACGTGATGACGAATAAATACCTGAAAAAAAGTGACGATGATGTCATCATCACATTTTTTCAGGTATTTATTGTTTTTGGGGTAGCAAGGTCCATCAAAAGTATGCCGAGTGGGTAATCGTTGGATGCGGAATTTAATTTCACATCCAGCAAGCTCTCCTGATCGAAATTTGAGTAAAATCACAGGGAGATATGTCGAAAGTACGAACAAAAAAAGTAGTTTTTTCTTTTCTTCCTCCAAAATTAATAAATATTATTTTATTTTTTAACTATTATTTTATTATTTTTCGTAGGAGGCCCATTTTGAGTTGAAATTTCCTCTAATGTAACTTCTTCACTTACTTCCTTTTCACTGTTAAGGTCTCCAATCTCAGTTTCTAAGGGAGGGAGGTCAGGATAAAAAAACATGAATAAATATTTCTACCAAGTGCCAATATCATGCACTGATACCACTTGTCATGTCCCAATTCAAAAATCCTAGCAAAGGTAGAATTTTGGAAAATTTCTCTTAACTAGTCTTGACTCTAAGCAATTTGATTGACACAAGAGGGTCTCGAATTTTGTAGGAACTCATGTGGGGAGTCTTATAACTCTTTAATTATCTCTCTTATATTTTATGACAGGTCATAAACATCTACAAATCGATTTGGGAATGATGTAAAAAAGGGTAAATTTACTAGAAATTTATGATGCAATTCCCCCTAGGGTGTGGGAAGAAGTGACTCTCCAAATCCTATGCAACCCTCACAAATTGTAAAAAATAGAATGGGGATCTTAATTATACTTCATTTACTATAACTTGGTGTGGTTAATATTTTTGCAACATAGGATTAAAGCTCCATATCCGAATGCATAATTTCAGTGATATTTGCTTAAGGGAAATGACATACAAAACCTCAACTTCAACTCATAAATGGTTCATATAATGGTTCAGAATAGAGAAATATGAATATATATGATTTACATCATTCCAATATCTCACTAACATCATATTTTATTGATCCAAGTTGCAATATACATCAGATATACAACTCCATTGAAGTGGGAAATCATCACATGGAAACTAGTCACAAAAAAGCTTGGAAATATGGACATTTGCATATGTATTTATTCTGATTTATACTTACAGAGAGGATGAGAGACATATTACAGAGACATGAATTATTCACCCATTCTTTTTCATCAACTTAACTCAATGGGGTGCAACCACCATTCACACAAGTGCACCTTCATAGAAATACATCGAAATATGGAAGTGGGAATTAAGAGAATATGAACCTAAAAATGATATTTATGGGTGGCCTCTCCCATGTACAAATTGGATGAGAATATCACTCTCTCGAAATTGGCTCACTAGCAGGGTAAGTGTGCACTCACCGTGCAATGGACAAGATAGTTCTCTCCAAAATGATAAAGGAAAATTCACAAATGATAAAAATCCATTTTAATTCCTCATGAAATATTTTTATAACCCTCCTAAGGTCCTCCAATGTCTAATTCACTCCCATATGCTTCCTCCAACTCATCCTTGATGTTTAGTAACCTCCATTGCACTTGGCCTTCTCCTCAATCCTTCATCTTCCTCCAATTTCGAATGGCTTCCACCTAGTCCCAAATGATCACTATTGGGGGCTATTTTTATCCCTAACATGTCATATTGTCATATGTCTGCAATCAATTTTGAATTTTCATATAATATTCCATCATTGTTGTCATAAAACACAGGGATCTAGCTCCACATGGCACCTAGTTTCTTCCTAGACTCTTCCTCTTCTTTGGGGAGTTAATCCTACTCAACCATTCGAATAATTGGCTCATGATATGCCATTTTTCAACTCTTCACCTTCCAAGAACATTCCATCATTCATAATTCTGAATTTGGGGTTAAGTCATGGCAAGTGTAAGGAAGGATATAGCCACCCAAGGCCTCCATGGAGCTCCAAATGTCCTTATGAAGCAATGACAGTTTATTTTCTTTATATTTATTATTTTTATGACCCAAATTAATGTGTAAATGATATACTAAGGTTGTATTGGATCCCTTATCTCCCTTATTGCAATAATTAATGCCTCCTTCCCCAACCTAGGGAACTAGTAGGTGGATGAAACATTTTCAACTAGTAGACTTATTGGGATGGGGACATGATGATCTCTCACTCCCAAATT